>PVJX010020256.1:0-33639 GCA_004027295.1 Dolichotis patagonum | reverse complement strand
CTTCAGCTGTTCTTTGTCATGGAAGTATCTTATTTCTCCATCCATTTTGAAGGACAGTTTTGCAGGGTATGTCATTCTGGGTTGGAAGTGGTTTTCCTTTAGGATCTGAAATACTTCACTCCATGCTCTTCTTGATTTCATTGTTTGTGTTGAGAAGTCTGCCATGATTCTGATAGGTTTTCCTTTATAGGTGATCTCTATTTTCTCTCTAACAGTTTTTAGTTCTATTCTTACATTGGATTTCTGGGATGGTGATTATTATGGATCTGGGTGTAGTTCTATTTTGGTTATGGCTGTTTGGAGTTCTATATGCTTCACTTATCCAGATGTCTGTTTCTCTTCTCATGTTTGGCAAGTTTTCAGCTATTATATCTGTAGATATCCTCTTGATATCATTTGGTCTGTCCCCTTCTTTTTCATTTATCCCTATTAATCTTATGTTATTTTTCTTTGCATCATATTGCAGGTGTTGAATTGTTATTTCCTGATTCTTTGTTATTTTTAAAAGATCTTGTCTTTCCTGCTCACTGGCTGCAATCTTATCTTCGAGGTCTGAAATTCTATCTTCACTTTCATTGAGGTGGTTTTTACAGCTTTCAATAGAATTTTTGATTTCCTGTATATCTCTTTGAATCTGCTTTATGAATTCTGCTTGTTTCTTATATTGTTCATTCAGGGATTCTATCTGTTTGCTTTGTTCCTCTAAATTTTTTAGCTGTGTTTTCACTAGATGTGTTCACTATTTCTTTCACTGTTTTTATCAATTCTTTTACCTGGGCAGGTATTTCTGATTTGAATTTCTCCATAGCTTTCCTTGTTTGCATATTTATTTCACTTGGTATCATTTCAGACATTTCAGGGGTATGGCTTCATTTTTCTTCTATGTACACAGCTTCTAAGCTTTCTTTGGGAGGGCTAGGGCTTTGAGCCTGCCTTTTTGTCTTTCCTTTTGTCATTTTTCTATATTTCCTTGCTTTGAGCAGTGTTCCAAAACCTTCTCTGCATGTGTGGCAAATTACCTCTTGCACCCTCAGTTCCTGGAGGGGCAGTGGCTCCCCCACTGGCTCTTGGTTTCCTCACAGGGTCCTAACTCCCCTCTGTGGGCTCCTGGCTCCCTAAGTTGTAAGGCGAATGCTGGGTGTGGTCAACCCGGAGCCTGTGGAATCTCAGGCAGGCCAGGCTATGCTGCTTTGTCCCAGGCAGGTCTCCAGGAGGTTCCCTGCGAGTGAAGGGCCTACAGGTCCCAAAGAGTCAGGCCAGAATGTTGGTTTCTGAAAATTTCCTGGTCCCAAACAGACCTGGCCAAGATGCCAGTCTCCACAATATTCCCAATCCAAACAGCCCAGGCCACTCTACGGGTCCGAGAGTTTCGGGTCCCAAAGAGACAGCCTGAGATCCTGCTTTCTGGGAGACTTGCTGGGGGTGAAGGGTGGCGCTACGGGCCCAAACAGACCCAGCCCAGATGCCGATCTCCAGGCAGTTCCTTGCGGATGAAGGGCAGGTCTACCAGCCCCAAAGAGTTGCGCAGAGATGCAGGTCTGCGCAGACTTTCGATCCAAACAGCCCAGGCCACTCTACGTGTCCGAGAGTTTCGTGTCCCAAAGAGACAGCCTGAGATGCTGCTTTCTGGGAGACTTCTTGGGGGTGAAGGGCGGGACTACGGGCCCAAACAGACCTGGCCCAGATGCCGGTCTCCGGGCAGTTCCCTGCCAACATATTTCATTATTCTTTTTCCAAACGCATAAATTCCTCCTCCAAAATTTTTAAATTCACCATACTTAGCCCCCACATAGTCATATCAATAATCATCAAAAAGTGAGAAGAAAACCAACACTGGACCGCACACATGTAAGAAAAGTTCTCAGAAGAGATGAAGAAAATACCTGAATTCAAAGTGTAAGTGAACCAAAAGTTCTTATCAATTACCCTCAATATGCCCATAGTGTAGTTCAGGGAAATAGGTAAAAAGTATGAAAATCTAGGCAAAAAGTTGAAAATGTGAATGGTGACTCAAGATGGATATGGAATCTTTGAAAAGATGTTAGAAATAAATATCTGAAATTAAAAAATGCATAGAATTCAGGTGTTGCAGAAGTGACCAGTGTGAAGACAAAATACCTGCAACTGGGGATAACAGTACAATAAAAAGTACAAATGTGCCAAAAAGAAAACAAGAGGAAAAGGAAAGACAAACCAGCAGCTACCAGATGACAACAAGAAGGACAATCTAAGGCTAATCAATGTTAGAGAAAATCTAGAAGATAAGACAACTAGATTCAAAATATGATTAGAGAAATAATGGAAAAAATCCCCAAATTTAAGAAAAGATTTCAAAATACAAGTAAATGATGGCTACAGAACATCAAACAACTACAATGAAAATTTTTACCAAGCTATATCCTCATTAAATTCAGATACAAAAAAAACAGGAATTTTAAAGACAGCCAGAGAAAAGCAAAACAAAAACATAACATATAAATGTAAACCAATATATATCTTATTTACTCATTTAGTTTCTCACCCTAGGAAGACAAAGCAATGCTCACACATACATGTTTGATTTATTTCCCTTGTAAGTATGGTCTCTAGATACAGCCATTTACCTATAAAAGCCTCAAGTATGTCATTCTTTACAACTAAGTAGTATTCCATTATATAAAAGTACCACATTTTTTATCCATTCCTCCCTTGATGGGCATTTGGGTTGTTACCAAGATTTAGGTATTACAAATTGTGATGCTTTAAACATAAGTGCACATATATCACTGTGGTTGGATGTTTTTAATTCTTCTGGAAATATAATCAGAGCGAGGATAACTGGGTTAAATGGGAATTCTAATCCAAGGTTTTTAAGGAATTTCTGCACTGATTTTCACAATGGTTGCACCAGTCTACACTCCCATCAACAGTGGAGAAGGGCTGCTTTTATCCCACAACTTCTCTAGCATTTGTTATTGGTTGACTTCTTGATATTGGTTATTCTTTCTGGAGTTAGATGGCATCTCATTGTTGCTTTAATTTGCATTTATCAGATCACTAATGATGCTGAACATTTTTTCACATATTTATTTGTCATTTGTATTTCTTCATTTGAGAAGTCTGTATTCATCTCAGATGCCCATTTTTTGATTGGGTCATTGAATGTGGGGAGCCTGATTTTTTTTTAAATTCTTTATATGTGCTTGACAGAAGTCCTTTGTCTGAGGTTCAGTTGGCTAATTTTTTCCCAGTTTGTATGTTTTCTTTTAATTAGGTTGGTAGTATCATTTGAGAGGTAAGAATATTTTTTAATAAAATTAGATCCCATTTTTTGATTCTTTGAAATATTTCCCATGCAGTTTGGTTTAATTTTTTTCAAAAACTATCCACCTACCCCTATATTTCCAGGA
This sequence comes from Dolichotis patagonum, assembly GCA_004027295.1. Classification (NCBI taxonomy): domain Eukaryota; kingdom Metazoa; phylum Chordata; class Mammalia; order Rodentia; family Caviidae; genus Dolichotis; species Dolichotis patagonum. The sequence continues at coordinate 30,250 of PVJX010020256.1, read as the reverse complement.
TTTTTACATACTTTTTCTGAGCAACTATTTTGAAGGCAGCAATGCACAATATATTAGCCATTGTTAATTTCTTATTTTACTGTTTTAAAACTCTGCATTAGTGTTTTTATTTTTGTTTATTTTTACAGTAAGCTAAAAGATCACTAGATTGATAACTACAGTACTGTGATGAAACTGATGTTATATAAGCAGTCCTACAAGTGACAGTCATCACAGTCAACCCTCACATTAGGAAAATAGATCAAGCCCAAATAAATAACCTCATAAACAACTGTATACTTGAGAAAAATAACCAACATAAAATTAAGGGGAATTATGAGATGAGTGTGGAAATCAGTAAAATTGAGAGTAAATAAAATGTAAAAAAATGATGAACTTGTTCTTCAAAAGAATAAGTAAAATAGATAAACCCTTAGCAAAACTCCCCAAGAGAAAGAGAGAACAGATTCATATAAATACAATCAGAAAACCAAAAGTTGAAACTAAAAAAGGCATGGTCAAAATCCATAAGGCAGTAACTATTTCAAAAAATTGTATTCTATTGCATAAATGGACAGATTTCCTGATACATGCAAACTACCCAAGCTAACCTGAAGACAAAAATATGCTTCACAATATGAAAACAAGCACAGAAATCAACTCAGCAATAATCTACCAACTAAGAAATGCTCAGTTCCTGATGGATTCACTATTGAATTCTAGGTAACCTTTAAGGATGTTTTATTACTAATACTCTTCAAGCACTTAAAAAAATTGAAAAGGAGGGAGTGTTCATAAATTCATTTATGAAAGCCAGTATCATCCTGATCCCAATAGAACATAGATGCAAAAACCTTCAACAAGGAGTTAGCAAATAGAATGCAGAATATAATGCAGCTTATCACTAAAAAGATCATAAATTATGATCCAGTAGCTTGTTTGCAGAGATGCAAGGATGGTTCAATATATCTAAGCAGATAAACAATGTACATTACTTATATAGAGCCAGGTCAATGTGCACATGATCATACCAATAGACACAGAAAAGTCTTCTGATGAAATCCAACACCAGTTCATGATAAAAACCCTGAAGAATACAGGTACAGAACGACTATATCTGAATATGATAAAGGCTATTATGTCAAAATATTTATGTTCAGTATCATATTAAATAGGGAAAAATTAAAAGTCTTGCTTATAAAATTAAGAACAAGACAAGCATGTCCACTATCACCTCTACTATGCAAAATAATACTTGAAAATTAGCTAGAACAATTAGACAAGAGAAAGAGATAAAAGAGATACTTAGAGTGAAGGAACAACTCTATGCAGGTGACATAGTACTCTACATAAAAACCCTAATAACTTCACAAAAGAACTCTTGGAATTAATAACAAACTTTAGCAAAGTGTCAGGATATGTGATCAACACACAAAAATCATTAACATTGTGTAAAACAAAAAAGAACATGATGAGATGGAAATTAAGAAAACAATCCCATTTATAGTAGATTTAAGAAAAATGAAATATCTAAGAATATACCTAACCCAGTAAGAGAAAGACCTCTACAAAGAAATTTATAGCACTCTGAAGAAGGTGATTATAGAGAACATCAGAAAATAGACATCTCATGTTCATGGATAGGTAGAACCAATACTGTAACAATAGCCATATTTCCAAAATTGTTATGCAGATTCAGTGCAGTCTCTATCAAATTACCAATAGCATAGTTTACAGATCTAGAGAAAAGAGTTCTAAAAATGCAAATGGAATGAGAAAAGACTCAAAACGGCCAAAAAAACTTTGGGCAATAAGATCAAAGCAGGCAGCATAGCAATATCTGCCTTCAAGTTACACTAAAAAGCAATAGTGATAAAAATTGCATAATACTGGCATAAAAACAGACATGTGTGTTAATCGAACAGAAGTGAGGAAACAGAAACCTTCCCAGGCATATTCAGTTATTTGATCTTTGACAATGGGGTCAAAAGCATATGTTGGAGGAAAGACAGCCTATTCTACAAGTGGTGTTGGGAAAATGTTTCTGTTTCTAGAAGAATGAAACTGGACCCTTATCACTCACCATATGCTAAATTAAAATAAAAATACATCAAATATCTAAACATTAAAACAGAAATATTTTCCTGTAATTCTAGCACACAGGAGACTGAGAAAGGAGGATTACCATGATTTACAGGCCTGCCTTAGTGCAGAGTGAGTTCAAGACCCACCTGAATTACATAAAGAGACCCTTTCTCAGAAATATATATATATATATATATATATATATATATATATATATCTTTGTGTAGGAGTGGATTTTCTAAGAAGAACCTCAATTGGACAAGAAATAGCATCACAAGTCAACAAATTGGGTTATATCAAATGAAAACGCCTCTGTACAGTCAAAGTATCAATCAGTAGAGCAAACAGACAACCTACAGAATTGAAGAAAACTTTTGCCAGGTACTTCTCAGATAGGACTAATGTCTATAATATAACGAACTCAAAAAAAAATTAAACCACCTAAAATTAAAGACCCAGTCAAGCAATGGACAAAACACTTCACAGAGGAAGAAATACAAATGGTCAACAGATATGTGAAAAAATATTCAACATCTTTGGACATTGGAAAAATACAAATTAAAACAACATTAAGAATCCATCTTACTCCAGAAAGAATGGCAATAATTAAAGGATGAAACAACAAAAAATGCTGCCATGGCTCTGATGAAAGTATCTTTACAGGAAATGCAAATGAGTATAACCACTGTGGAAACCAGTATGGAGATTTCTCAGAGAATAGTACATAGAAATTCCATAAGACCCAGTTATTGCCCCGCTAGGTATCTTCCTGAAAGGCTTTGCATCTTCATTCTACAGCAATAAATGCATACCAATATTTGTAGCAACACAACTCATTATAACTAAATCCTGGAAGCAGACTGTATACCCATCAACAGACAATTGCATAAAGAAAATAAAATATCTATATGTAATTTAATCTTACTCAGCTATAAAGAATTATACAATTGAGATATTTGTAGGAAAATATGTGAACATGGAAAATATGATGTTGAATGAAATGAACTAGACGCAGAAGCTTCAATATCCCATGGTATCTCTCCTTTACTGAGGCAAAATGTGAAAAAGAAAATGATAAAGAATAAATGATAGAAAGGTACAAGGGGATGGATTAGTTCCCATAGGGAAATGGGCCAAGGAACAAGATGAAGTGGTATGGAGTGAGGAGTGAAATGAGGAATAAAAATGTGGTATGTACAGAAACATAACAACCCAAATTAATGTAAACACTATATGACATAACACAAGCTAAGACAAATAGTATCATCAAGTATGAAAAAGAGGATGTACAACATATTAACTAGTGCTAGTTTCTTACTATTTTATGAAATTCTGAATCATTTCTATTTTTTTCTGTTTTGTTTTTAAAATGAAAAAAGAAAAGAAAAAGGGATAGGAGAATCAGAGGAAGTAGGGGAATGGAAGGAAAATGAATTTAAAAAGAAACAAACTATAATATGTGCAGGTAATCATTCATTCTTCAAGATATTTGTAAACTGCATGAATTGCAAAAATGTACTAATAAAATAAAGAAAATATTTTAAAATGTGGTGTTTATACAAAATTGAATACTACTTGTTATAAAGAAGTTGAATTTTGAAACGTTTATAGTAAAATGGGTACACGTGAATGGAAATTATAATGTTAAGTGAAATAAATCAGACACAGAAGCTTAAGTACTATGTAGTGTACTCTCATTTAAGTAAGGCAAAGTACAGACAAAAAGTAAAAAAAAAGGATGGATAGAAGACAAGGGGGTAGGTATCTCGCAAATGAGAAGTTGTCCAAAAGAATATGGATAAGATAAGAGGAAAAGAGGAAGAGAAAATAAATAGAATAAAAATGTGCCATATTCACTGAATGTAAACACACTATGTTTAATATCATTGAGTAGAAAAATGGGACTAGATGAGACAGAGGAAGGACTGATTGAAAGGGACGTGTAGAGTGATTTAAAAAGAACCAAGCTGTATTATGTATATTTCTATTCCCCAAGATGAGTGTAAACTGCATGTACTGAAAATGTACTAAAAATAAATAATTATATTTACTGAAAGCAAAAAGATGGAAAATATATTCTATGTATATAGGCAATCAAAATTGAACAAAACAGACTAATTAACAAACTGTTACAAGAGAAAAGGAAGGTGATACTATGATTTAAGTGAGTAAATTTATCATAAGAATATAGAAGAATAAAGCAATTATAAGTATATATACCTAATATTGCAGTATTTAAATACATAAATCAAATATTGACAAGCCTGAAAGAGAATAGGCATCAAAAATAATATTGGAGACTTCTATTCTTCACTTTCAATAATAAATACAAGTGGAATCCATTAAAGGAACAAATACAAATAATGATATGGAGTACATAGATTTAGTAGATGTATAGATAATGTTCTAACAGCAACAGAATATGTATTCTTCTCTAGGGCACATGCAGCGTTCTGTAGAAAGGACATGTTAGGTCACCATATAAGTCTAAACAAGTTTAAGGAGCACAAATTGATGCAAGGTATCTTTTCTGACCACAATGGAATGAGACCAGAAAAAATAAAAAGAAAAGTGGAAAATTCACAAATATGTATACGTTAAATATTAAACTTTTAAAAGACAAATTAATCAAAGAAGACATTCAGAGGGAAATTAGAAATTATCTCAAAAAACAAGGAGAAGAAAATATGAGATAACAAAACATATAAGATGAACCAAGAGCAATAATAAGAAGGGATTTAAAAGTGATAAATGCCTACATTAAAAAAGAAGAAAAATCTTAAATTAATAACTGAATTTATACTTAAGAATCTAGGAGAAATTGCTAAGTACAAAGTTAGTGGATGGAGGGAAATGAAAAAGATTAGAGTAGAAATAAATAAAGTAGAGAATAAAAAACAATGAAATTATGATTTAGTTCTTTATCTTTTATAGTTAATTGAAAAAATTGAACATTTCCTACATTTATGATATACAATGTGTTGATATATTCATACATTATAAAATACTTAAATCAGATATAAAAGATGCACTATCTCACATAATTAATTTTTGTGTTGAGAGCACTTTAAAATTCTACTAATCTATTTATTATTTTTTTTATTATTATTTTTCTTTTTTGGTGGTCTAACGAATCTAACTCAGGTCCTAGTGCTTGCCAGGCAGATGCTGTGCAACTGAGGTATATCCTTATCCTCCAAAATTTACTTTTTTAGCCATTTTCAAAAATAAACTATATTTACTGCAGTTAATATGGTACACAATAAAGTTCTTAAATTTACTCATACTGTCTACAAGAAATTTTGGTGTCCCTGAACAATCACTCCCTATACACACAGACTTCTGGCAATCAATCTTTTACTATTTTTCCATAAGTTTTAGATTTTTGTAATTAAGATAATGTAACATTTGTCTTTCTGTGCCTGCTTGCCTGATATATTTACCTTCAAATAATTTTACGTATGTTTAGCTGTTGAAAACGTCAAAATTTCAGTCTTTTTAATGGCTGATATGTATATCTATATCTATAAATATAGATACAGATATATTCCATTTTCTTCATCTATTCATCTGAGGAAGACACTCACATTGACTCTATGTCTTGGTCATTGTGAATAGTACCACAATAAACATGGGAATTCAGCTATCTCTTTGACATACTGATTTCATACCCTTTGGATATATGAGTATGCCCAGTAGTGTATTATCAAATCATGAGATGGTATTTTAATACTATTTTTTGGAAATTCTTTTCTGATTATTATATCTGTACTCATTACTTCTGCAACAACAGTGTGCCAGATTTACCTTTCCTCTGCACCTTTGATGGCATTTTTTATCATGGTAATTTTAAGGGATGTGTGGTGATAACTCATTGTGCTTTTGATTTGCATATCGCTGATGATTAGAGTGTGGAGCACTTTTATTATGCCTGATGGTTAATTTATTGTCTTTTTTTAAAGAAATGTTTTAAAGATACTTTTTCCATTTTGAAATTTTGTTATTATTTTTTACTACTGAGTTTTCAGTATACAATAGATATCTAATAGTAACTCCTAATTAGATATGTGGTTTGCAAGGATTTTTCCATTCTGTAATTTATTTCCTTTCTGTGTTGATTGCTCACTTTGCAAATGAAGTAGCTTTTAAAAATTTTTTTGTAATTCTATCAAACTTGCTTTTTGTTCCCTGTACTTTTGGAGTCATATTCAAAAAGTTATTACCAAATCAATGTCATTGAGCTTTCTTTCTATGCTTTATTCTTCACAGTTTGGGGTAAACATTTAGGAGTATTCTTCACAGTTTGGGGTAAACATTTTCATCCATTTTTGGTTGATTATTGACTGTGGTATGAGAAGAGGGGCTGATTTCATTCTTAGGCATGTGGATAAGCAGCTTTTCAGCACGATTTATTGATGAGACAGTTTTTTCTACAATATGTGTTCTTATCTCTTTTGTTTAAAATCAGTTGGCCATAGATATATGGGTTCACTTCTAGACTCTATCTTCTATTCAATTGCTCTGTGTGTTTTTATACCAATATTATCCTGTTTTGTCTCAACTTTGGCATAGTGTGATGTCATCGTAAAGACAATTTCTTTTTAATCCAGATGACTTTGACTGTTCAGGTTTTTTTGTTGTGATTGTTGTTCCATACAGTTTTAGAATTGTCCTCCTAAGTTCTTTGAAAAATATCATTGACATCTTGGTAGGGATTACGTTGAATTTTTAGGTTATTTTCAATAATATAAATAGTTTTAAAATACAGATTATTCAGTAAATAACTATGGGGTGTCTTTTTACTCTTTTTGTCCTAGATATTTTACTACTCATTTTGTCCTAGATATTTTGTACTAGATATTTTTTGTTGTGGACATATTGCAACTTTTTCTTTAAATTTACTGTTAGATAATATATATTTTGTAGCTATTATACATAGGATTGCTTTCATGATTTGAATTTCACATAACTTATAATTGATATATAACAATGTCATTCATATGTGTGTGTTGAATTTTTATCCTAAAAACTTAGTTAATTTCTTTTATTAGTTGTAATAGTGCTTTGGTGAGACTTTCAAGCTTCCATGTATAAAATTATATACCAAAAGTGACAGTTTTAATTCCTCCCTTATATTTTGGATGCTTTTCCTTTCTATTTCTTGCCTAATAACTCTGGTTAAAATTCAAATACTATATCAAATAAAGAGGATGAAATTGGGCATCCTTGTTTTATTTCATCTCAGAAAAGAAAATATTGTGGTCTCATGTACTCAGAGGCAAGACTTGTAGAAAGTGATTGGATTATGGTAACACTACAGTTGACTTGCTGTTAGGTAGAAGGGCTTGAATAGCTCTTTTAAGATATTTTCCACTGGAAGGTGAAAAACTAATCTCATTCTATCTTATCAAGGAATTTCAGAAGTCCACTCAACTCAAGGCATCATGTCTTGTCATGTCATGTAATCTCAATCCAGTGTATGATGTACCTTCACAAAGCATTTTTCTTCATGGTTTGAAGAAACTCAAGAATGAGTATAAAAATAAAAAAGCTGAACTTATAAACTTATAATAGAGGAAGTGTCATTTATTAAATGCCTATGTGACTCTAAGATTTCTTTTGATTTTACTCAGTACATTATCTTCAATCTTTACAATATCACAGAATGATATTTCAGTATTATTTTACATTTGAGAAAACTGAATTTTGGAACATAAAGATATCCTATAGACCAGTTATGCAGCTGTGATTTGAATTTAGGATCACGCCATTCTAAAGTTTGTGATTGTTCCAATGGGCAACCTTGTCCTTTATGCATTCAATTTTGAATATTTTTTGTTGGCAAGAGAAAATGAGAAAATTCAATATCTGTCTCTCAGCCATAAGCTTCAGTATCTAAATGCATTTTTCAGAGTACACAATCATTCTCTCAGGCCTAGAACTAGTGTCTTGGTTACTTTTATCTCGTTGAGACAAAATACCTGAGCCCAAAGTGAGCAAGGACAGGTTTATTCAGCTTACAGTTTTTTGGAGGTTTCAGTCTATACTCACTTGGCTCCAAGGCAGGGTGTGGTAACTGATAGGCAATGGTTCATGGTGGCTGCAAAGAGTAAGAGCAAAGGGGTAAAAGAGGGGGAAAAACACCTCCTTTCCTCCCTTACATTCTATGCCAGCCCCTGGCCCTGCATGGGTATAGCACTCACACTGCCAATCCCTGTGCTAGCCAACAAACCAATCACAAACGCTAGATTCAGCAGGCTCCATGATTGCATGAGGCTTGTGAGACAAGCATCCCAACACAAACCATAACTAGTTTACCAGGGGTCAAAACCTACAGTCTTATCAAGAAGCCAGGTAGTCTCCCAAGACTTTGGAGGGGGCATCTGACAAAGAAGGATTACAATTCTGAGCTCAGCCTCCCCCCAACACACACATGCACACACACACTAAGCCAGGTACACATTTCACTTAATTTGGGCTTCTTCACTTAATTTGGGCTTCCTGTCCTTTATTATTATTAAAAATTTGTTCTAAAATGTCTAGTTTGAGTAACCTTGAATGACATGAATGAAGCATGTTAGGCAGTTAAACATTTCTACTTTCTTTCTAATTGTGCTGTATTCCCCATCAATGACTTCTTCCTACCATCACTAGATAAACTGCTATACACAGCATTCCTTATTGACCTCAAGGACAGGAACAATTGACAAACATTCTGAATCATCAGTTATACACTTCCCTGAAATACTTTAAAGATGATTAGGCCATTTTAGAGGATTAGAGTTTTTTTCAAAACTTGTAGCTCAAGTGATCATATTTTTAAACTTAGAACAACTTTATATACCATAGAATTTTTGGTTTTAAAATAATTCTAACTTTGTACAGAATTATGAGACATGGAAATTATGGAATGTATTAAATATGCTTATTTTAGGTATATTTTATACAAAGAAAACTTAAATTTTTCCAAACCAAAAGGCTCTCTCAATCAGTTTAGTTTCTCAGAAGTAAACATTTGGCACTAGAGATATTCAGTTTCCCTAGGCTAAATTTTAAATAGATAATAAAGTCTTACTGTTTTAACTCTTATCTATCTATTGTCATATAACTCCTTGGAAGGTAACTTCTTCCATATATCAAAATGTGGATATTCTCATTACATGAAAAAAATGTTCTTCGATCTATTATTATATTTGATATCATTACAGAAGACTTTGCAAATTTGCTTTGGCAAATTATTTTCACTGAAAATGCTAATCTCCTTCCATACTACATATTAATTTGAGGATTACCAAGTGCTCGAATTAGGAAATAGCACAGAAGTCAAACTACCAAAATGTGTATTATAATAAGGGAACAAAAGGCATATTGCACAGAACTAAATAAAGAGAGCTGTGGTATGAGGTTTTCAGATCTTGGAGACCATCTTATCTTGGAGAGATGAAAATTAAGGACAAGAAGGATGAAATTAATTATAAAAGTCACAGAGTAAATTTGTTACTAAGCCACAAAGAAAATAAATGCCTTATGAAAGCTGTTTATACCACCACATCATTTACATTTTTTTAATTTTAAAGATGATAAAACCAAGGAGAATAAAACAGAATAATACAAATCAAAATAAATCAGCATGATACAGAATTTAAAAACAATATAAAATCAACAATAATTGCCACAATGCTTCTTGTCTTCAAAATAGCTGCAGATACCTTCAGACATAGTATAAATCAAACAGAACACAACAGAACAGAACAAATAAAAACTAAACAATGAATGCAATAAAGGACTTCAAAACAAGATAATAGTAAATCCAAAATGGGTACCATAATATATCTTGTTATCTTTGAAATAGCTACTCATGCCATTGGATACAAAAAAATCAAACAAAATAAACAGAACAAAACCCAACCCAACAAAACATTGAAAATAATATAGGACTTCAAAACAAGACAATAGCGAATCAACAATGCCTACCACACTCTGAAGGAGATCCCCCCTAGATGTCACACTGTGTACTGCTCTCCTCTAAACACCATCAGATCACTGGCCCTAGACATGCAAGGTCAGTGAAACGCCAAAACACCAGAAGCATCAAATTGCATTTCACCTCAATAGCTATCATCACAGCCTGTGTTTCTTGTTTCTCCCAATCAGCCAGTAATTTAAGGGGAATGGGGGAGACTGGCTCTTCTTGTTTGCCAGCTCCTGCACTGGAGGGGCTAGGGTCTGGCTGTTCCCCTGCCATAGGTGGCTCTTGCTTGGTGCTGGTTCGTGGGGAGGGCTTGCTTCCTTATTCTCTCCTTATCCTTATTCTCTACCCCCATGGTAATGTCATTTACTTTTAATACAGATTGTGTATCTGAATTGCTTGCAGCGTTCTTATGAATATAGATGTCTTGGTCTCATTTCTGAAGATATTGATGTAATTAATTGGCAGTGGACCAAAGCAGTTGTATTTTTAAGTCTTCCTCTTGCCTCAGATATTTCATCAGGAATAATTACCAAACCATACAGTGCTACTTCTCTAAAGCTATAAAAAAGCTATATCATTGCCTTTGAACTTATAACATACATGCTCATTGTCTTAGATGAGTCTATAAGAACATTGCTTGATGGAGAGTGTACAGAATGAACTACTACAAAAAATAAATGTTTATGAAGGAAGGTGGAGTTGCTGTCCTAGAGATGTAAGTAAAATACCCTTAGTTTAAAATTAAAGAAATTTTGACTTCAGAAGTTTCCATATTTTTAGGAAATCATTAGTCATTATTTATAAAATGTGCTTCAGGCAACAATCACTGAAACTCCCACCTTCTCTCTCTCCCGTCTGGCTTAGATGTCCCTCCTGCTTCTTGAAAGCACCATAGGTGTGTTATGCCAGTCACCACATAACATCTAATTTTTATTACTTGTTTCTCCTATTAGCCTGTGAAGAACATGAGGGAAGAATTGTTATTTATGTTCCTATTGATAGAATTTGTCACTTTTTCTGGCACTGAAGGAATGCTCAATAAATACCCATTTCAATGATTTGAATTTAGATGGCTAAAAGCACAGTTACAATGCATGATAATCTAAGAGGAAAGTTATTTCCAATACAGAATAAAGATAATGAGAAAGACTGCTTGGTGCTAAAAGGACAAATGCACATACGTCATTTCCACTCTCATAATGAAAAGATGTCATATATGAGCTTATATATGCTGTCTCATTTCATGCTCATAATTACCTTCTAGTTGTTATCACTTCACATTGATGTATATGCAAATTGATGCTTAGAGAAACTTGTTAATTAATCTTCCCAGATTCACCTAGGTAGTAGTAGATCACTGTGGTGGATTTCAAACTCAAGGTTTTATGGCACTGAAAGACTTGTTTTTCTAATTATCTTTCAATCTTCATCTCTTGAAAAGTACATTTACTATTTCCCATCCATGGAGTAAAATTCCAGGACAAAATGAATTAATTTAAAATCCTTGTTACCTAGAACTGATTGGGTCTGTTTCTTATAATGTTAAGTTCCCACTGTTTTGAACAGCCCACATCAATACATGCTGAATATATATTTGTGTATCAACAATAAATTAATGAGAAATGTGTGGTTTTACATTTAACCATTCTATTTATACTTATCAATGTTTACTCCAATTACATTTAGATTTGTTACCAATAATAGATACCCATGTATTTGAAAATCTTACCTTATAAATTATAATTTTACTCTTTAGATACACCTATTCTTATACTCTGTTAAGAAACAAGAAGGAGCTATGCTTTCCTGCATATAATTCTGATTTTTTTGCTGTAAAGACATCAAGGAGATTCTATCTCCTTACTGTAAACAGTAGTCTGAATTGTACAGTGCTGTGTTTAACCCACAAAATCAGACAATCCTCTCCAGAGATTCTCCAGTGTCAGGTCTGTGTCCTCTAAAAAATTTCTGATGTGTTCCAGTTTTGTCACTCCCTTCTAAACTAGGCAATTTCTATACAGGGCCCAGATATACTGTACCCAGAGAAAATGTTATGGTTTGTGTTTAGGTGCCCCTGCACAAGCCTCAAGCCATCATAGAGGTGGCTAAATCTAACATTTGTGATTGGTCTGTTGTCTAGCACTGAGATTGGCAGTGTGAGTGCTACACCCACCGAGGGTTCTGTGGAAGTTTTTATAGTTCAGTGACTGAACAGAAGCCAGGGTTAATCGTGGAACAGATCTTCAATTGAAATGGCAGCCAGTATATGAAGATCAATATAGGAAGCAACATATTCATATAAACCTAACAATTGTGGCAATACCACAAGAACATAGTTTTCTATTCACATTATTTTCAAAACTTCACAAAATCTAGCTTGAGAACTGCTAGACAGCATATGATATGGAGCAGCATTTGTGTATATGCTTTTTGTGTAAGTATTAGATTGGAAACTAACATTTGGGGTGATCCTACATCTACAGGCAGTTAGTAGACAAAACTGAGGGAATGTGGGGAGTTCAAATGAAGAGAAAAACAGTGGATCTTAGGAAGCTTCCACTCTAAAATAAACTTAAGCAAGCTTCTAGTGATATGCTTTTTTCTACCAACTCTCTAGAATTAGGTGTTAGGGCATAGTTTCATATCATAACAACAGCATGCATGAAGAACTATAAGTAACTCTTTGGGTTCATATTTAAATGAGGGTTCCAGATTCGCCTCTCAAGAAAAATAAATAAAATGTGTGGTGCTGAAAGTAGGACCTACCCAAGATTCATAAAATATTTTCTAGATATGTCATACAAATATATTAATATATAGTACAAATATAGAAAAAATATAGTACAAATGGTTTCCCCAAGAAATGCAAATCAAATCTACAATAAGATACCAACTCATGTCACTCAGAATGAAAGTTATTAAACAGACAAAAATAATAGGGGGTGATGAGAAAAAAAGGAACACTTGTACACTGTTGGTGGAAATGTAAATTATTATGATAGTTTTTTAGTCAAAAAGCAAAACAGTCAAAAATCTAAAACTCAACCTACAATATCATCAACCAGTATCTTTTTTAGGTATATATCCAAAAGAAAAGAGGTCAATATATCAGAGACATGTTTCAAAGATGCATGTGCACTCCCCTATCATGTTCATTGTACCATTATTCATAATAGCTATGATACGAATATGTCTAGGTGCTTATGCTTATCAACAGATGAATGAGTAAAGTTAATATGATACACATACACAGCAGAATATTATTCAGCTGTAAAAATGAAGGAAATCCTGTCATTTTCAGGAACTGGAGGACATTATGTGAAGTAAAATAAGCCTGATACAGAAAAACAGATACTACTTGTTCTCTCATGTGTGAAAGCTAAAAATGTAGACCTAAGTAATAATAGGACTACTAGAAAGTGGGACTCGTATGTGGATAGAGTGAGAAAAGGAAAACTGAATTTGATCAGTATGTGCTATAACGTGCATGAAAAGATACTAAATCCTACTAATATTGACAGTAAGTATGTGTTAATGAATTTTGCAATATCTTTAAATTATCTAATACTCAGTGTTACAATTTACTGGCAACAAAGGCAATGCAAAGGCAAATGAGTGATTACTGAGGGCACAAGACTTCAGACAATTTAAAGAAGTTTGGGATGAATAGAAGTAAGAGTTCTAATGTTCTACAGCACAATGGATGACTGCAGCTCACAATAATCTACTAAATATTTCATGAATAATTAGGAAAACTTTGAAACCTGAAAAAACAATGGAATTATAAGTAAATGAAAGTCTTAATTACTCTGATTTGATAAGTAAACTTTTTATGCATGTATTGTACTATCACATCTCATAAATATGTACAGTTGTTACATGTTGCTGTAAAAAGCAAACCATTCAACTAAAATGTGAACAAAGGATTGAGTATTCATATCCCCTGAGGTCATGTAAAATGACCAATAAGCACATAAACGATGCTAAACATCATTAGCAATTAGGTAAATGAGAATCAAAACTATAGTATGATATCACTCCAATTCCACTAGAGTGGCTCAGATTAAAAAGATGGACACCAATGTTCATTATCTAGGATGTGGAGAAACTGAAGCACATATATTGCTGGTGGCAATGCACAATGTGCAATCATCTTGGAAAGCAGTATTGCAATGCTTTAAAAAGTCAAATATGGACTTAAAAATATGACCAATTTATTTCCAAAAGAATTGAAAGTATATATTCATACATATGTACAAAATATTTATATCAGTGGTATTTATAATAAAAATTGCAAATCATCTAAAAATGGAAAAACAAAATATGATAAATTCATAAAATTGTTTACTGTTTTTTAGTTACTTTTCTCTTTGGTGAGACAGACTACCTAACAACCAAAGTAAAAGCAGGCAAGGTTTGTTTCAGCTTACTGTTAGTAGAGACCTCAGTCCACAGTTGGCGGTTTTCAAAGCACAGTGACATGGCACAGGGGCATCACAGAGGAGAGACAGTTCATAGCATGGCACGCAGAAGGTAGCAGCAACAGCAGCAGCAGCAACAGCAGCCTGTGTCTCCCTTTTATTCCTTCCAGGCTTCCCACATTTTGGGTGGCTTTGTCCATACCCTGGGCGAGCCTTATAATTGTCCACATGCAGAATTGTGCTAAACCAATAAGTAGACTGATTTAATAATCACACACCCTTAATATTAGCATCATACAATTTAATCTCACCATTTCTTACATCCAGCCACCTCCCCAAACTCTCAGCTATGAGTACATGAAGCTTTGGGAAGACATCTATATATATAAGCGATAACCAGTGAAAGCATAAAAATAGTGATGCATACAGAGTCCACCAAAAAATGTATTCATGCTTCAGGACAGGAAAAATGAATAAATATTTTAATGCTAAATTTATTGAGACATCATGAGATTGATACAGGCTATTTTTGGCCTCCACAAATTCAAGCAGTGCTCAAAGTGATAGCCTTGAGCTTCCAGACATTTATCAGTACAGCAAACTGCTACTTGAATATCCTTAGTCATTTATTTTTAAACTTTATTTTTGTATTGAGTATCAAACTCATGACCTCGCACTTAAAGGAGGTGCTGTGCCACGGAGCTATAACCCTGGCCCTTATCTTTAGTCATTGAGAGTCTTTCACATGTGTTCTCAATTTCTTCTCTAATGACCAGAATTGTAGTGCATTTTCTGTGATATACAGCACCCTCTAGGGCCTACTGTACAAGGGTAACACCATTTGTTGAGATACAATACTAAAACATTGTATCATTTTTCTTTTCCTGGAGTGTGTATACAGTTTTTTTAATACTGCGTATATTGAAAATCAATGGAATAAAATATTGGCATATGTTCTAACATAGATGAACCATGAAAACATTGTGCTGAATGAAAGAACATAGTTTCCCAAAATTTTATTATGTAATTGTATTTATATAAATATCCAAAAGAATCGAGTCTATACAAACAGTAAGCAGATAATATTTGACAGATGGTAGAAGAAAAGGGAGAATGAAAGCACTGGAAGTGCATAACAGCTTTCTTTTCCAGATTTTTAAAAACACTAGTAATAAATGGTGATGACTTTTTGCACAATTCTTGAATGTATTATAAACGTTGAACCACACACTTTAAAATGTTAAATTTTATGTAATGTGAGTTACACATCAATTGAACTAATTTTTAAAAAATGACGATTATCTACATACCATGCCAAAAATTAAAATACATTCAGAATTTATCATCAAAATTTGCATACATATTTCTTTCTCCAAAATGTTTCCAAGGCTCTCTTTCCATTTCAGCATTTCAAACTAAATACATACACACACACACACACACATGCACCCTGCACATACACACTTTTTAATATCTTGTCATAGGAAAAATCAAATATGTATAAAAAAGTAGTGAAAATGAGAAACATTGTGGAATAACAGAATATTTTGTCAGGAATAAACATGGACAAAACAAATTTGTTTATTAAATTTATGTTTCAAGTTCTTGTTTGTGCTTAAGGAGTTGTGTTTTGTTATACATTTTGCAATAACACTCATCGAATGACTCAGCATCCAACTTGTAGTTTTCACATTTTGATTTAAAATGAAAATTTCAACACAACTGCAATTAGATGACTTTAGAAATGTCTGAGATCAAAGCTCAGCAGAAGAGAAAAGAAAAAAATTATTAGAAATGCAAAGGTTTTTCAGCACTGTGGACATTGCACTAGTGTGTGTGTATGTGTGTGTGTGTGCATAAAAAGTCAAAGGGGTAAACGCTAAAGGACCAAGACTCAGAAAATGAAACCAGCTGACATGTCCATCAACAGACAAATGCATAAAATACATATATATGTATATATGCAAAATGCATATATACATATATATATAATTTCTACTGATGTGCTATTCATCCATAAAGAAGGATAAATTGGAAGTATTCATAGGAAAATGGATGCAAATTGAGACCATAATACTAAGTGAGTTAAATCAGAAATAGAATGTTAAATATGATATGGTTTGTCTTTCATGAGAATGTCAAAGTATAAATAATTTAGGAACAAAGCAAAGGACGAATGATAGGAAACAGAAAGATACACTTTGAGAACATGTGAAGGGAATCAGGAAATAGGGTAAAAATGAAGAAGAGGAGAGGAGCACAAAGAAAAAAGAATCAAGACATGATACGGTCATTTATTTTGGGACTGTCTAATGCTGTTTATTCTTTATATGTTCTAAATATTAGCTTTCTGTCTGAGGAAGAGATGATAAAAGTGTTCCCTATTTTTTGGTTGTCTTTTCACTCTTTTGGTTGTTTCATTTCTGTGCTGGTTTTAATTTTGATATGATACTATTTGTTTATTCTTGATGTTATTTCTTGTACAGTTGGAGTTTTGTTCAGAAAGTTCTTTCTTATGATTGTGCCTTCAAGAGTTTTACCTATGTTATTTTAAGTAGATTATTTCTGTTTTCGCATTTAAATCTTTGATGTATTTTCAATTCAGTTTAATATATGATAAGAGATATGGGATTGGATTCAACCTTCTGCATGTGGATTGCCAGTTTTCCCCATATAATTTATTAAAGAGTTTATATTTTGTGTCTAGTGAATATTTTTGGCTACTTTGTCAAATACTAAATAGTTGCATATATTAGAGGTTGTTTGTGCATCCTTTATTTGCTCCCTTGATTTACATGTCTATTTTTTGTGCTAGAGCCATGCTGTTTTTATCAGTATATCTTGGAAATATAATCTCAAGCACAGGATTGTGACATGTCCTGTGTTCTTCATTACCCAAAATTGCTATTGCTATTCTGGTTGTCTCCTGGTTCTGTATATATTTTAGGATTGTTTTGACATATATTTATATTTGTGAAACCATCACCATAATCCAGATTGTATGGGTTAAACAGCCTCAGGGTTTTCCTAATGCTACTTTCTAATCTTTCCCCCCTATGCCCTCTACTCAACCTAGATAACTCACCCTCTCTCTTTCTACCTCAATAACAAAGACTCTTACCTGTAGCCTGTAACAACTGCTAATCTGTTGGCACTGTACACTATTTTGCACATTATAGTGTCTTATCTTACTGGGATTTTCTAGAATGTGTTAATCTTTTTCTGGATCTTAATTTTCACATTATTTTCAGATTTATATAAGTTGTTGTGTGCATCAACAATAAATTCTTTTGAATAACTTTACTACACTTTGTTATCCTTTCCTTTTGTTGGACATTTGAGTGGTTTTTTACATTGGGACTATTACAAAGCTGCTACAAATATGTATAAGTGTTTGTGTGATCTTGAGCTTTTATTTCTTTGATTATTTTGTGGTAATGTGGATTTGAACCTAGGGGCTTACATATGCTATGCAAGTGCTCTATGATTAAACTATATTCCTTTTCTCTTTTTTTTTTTTTTTTTTTGGTGCCGGGGATTGAACTCATGACCATGGGCTTGCAAGGCAAGAGCTTATGCCGCTGAGCTAAATCCCCAGCCCTAAACTATATTCCTAAAGCTATGTTGATTATTTTTGAAAACATGCAGGAATTATAAATATGATATCAAGAATCATGATTTATTTTTATAGTAATACAATATCATTTTGTTTTTACTTTGAGATAAATTTCTTTCCAAGGAAGTCATATGAAATACTTGGTATGAAACTCCTACTTATTTGAGTTATATTGTTGTAACAACTTGTCAATTTATAAGTGATTCTAATTATATATTTTCCTTCTTATTAAATATGAGTTAGATAAAAATATATTTCATGTAAATTGTAGGCAACCTTTTCCCTCTAAAGTCCTCATTTTCTCATTTTTGGCCCTATGTGTATAATTTGCACAATAAAATACTTACAATTATTTAAATTGTTCTTATTGAGTTCAAAAACTAACTGTGTTAAATTGTGGTATTATACAGTGCATTTATTTTTAATCTATTATTTCATTTGTTATGTATCTTAATGCGTAAGTTGAAATGGAAAATTTAGATCACTTCTTATTATACCAAAGGGGAAATTTTTCACATTCAATAAGTAGTTCTATTTTCTCATGAAGTAAAAACTTGGGTCAGATTTCTCCAAATACATAAGAAAGACATTGTCTCACTTTGCTATATACGTGAAAGCATTCACATATAAGGATTTGAGCTGTTATATAACATGAAAGAGCCTAGCGGTTGATGAGTTTATTACATTACAATGGACTAAATTTGAATATAACTGACCTTTCAAATTAGGGAAACAAACTTTGAAAAATACTGATCCTTTTGAGGTTTTGCTAACTATATACACTAAACCCATGCTTGACAATAGTAATTTGTTCCAAAAACATGCTTGTATCCCAAAGCGCTTGCATATCAAAGTATATTTCTCTATAAAAATATTGGAAGTTCATGATTCTTTCCACAATCCAAAAATTATTCATATTAAAATTACAGTACTGTAACATAGTACAAGTCATACAGAACCCACATAGTATAAAGAAAAATTAACAAGTAAATCTACACTTTTATTTGAAAACCTTCATGACTGGTAAGAAAGAGAAAAGAAAGAGAACGGTTATTGCAAAGGATGACTTCACTATTAGTAAAAAAAATCACTGCTATTTATTGGCTGAATAGAGTCTTTCTTCTTTAATGGAATTTAAACAGGGAATCTACCCAATGACATTTGCTTTTGCCTCTTTCAAGGAGTTTGCAACATTATATCATTAAATAGATTCATCAGTAATAGTGCTACAGCCTTATTTGGATAGTGCTTTTCTACAGAATTTTGCAGCATTGTCCACATTTTATAGATCACTCTAATCTCATGTGAATTGAGGCATTCCTCCACACTTTTCTACTTCTCTTCAGAAGATATGTCTTTCATAAACTCTTGGTACTGAGAATTCATCAACGAGAACCCCACAGCCAGAGAGAGAGCAAGACAGAAGAGGGAGAGGGAAGGGAGAAGGATAGGGAGGGAACAAGGAGAGGGAGGAAGAGAGACAGAACCATTGGTTCAGTTGTGATCACGTGACCTTCGATGTCAGGCACTACTTAGATTGCAAGATATCATTCATTTATCAAGTTAAAATTTATTAAAATATGTTCACTTTCTTACATAGCACTTGACCAAGCTACTAGCAATTCAAAGTTTTACTGTATTATCTTCCTTTCGTGATGGCAATAATTTACAAGAAATTTTTCCAATTTAGCCCAAGTTAATGTGCTGTAAGATGCATTTTGTGTCTTTTCACCACAATTTATCTTGTTTGAGACCAGAGGTATCTTCACAAAGTTTTTTAAGGAAAAGAAGAAAGGAATGATAAAAATTGTTTTGCTCACAGTCTGCATATATTAATGTTGGCACAACTGTAAAGAAAACTCTATATAGATGATTAATGTCTTTCACCTATTGTCCTCGAGTGGTTTCACATATATTGTGCCATACTTTGCTACACTGATCATGAAAGTCTTACAAAATAGATATAGTACTCTATTCTTTTACAGAATGCTTAGAATGGAGAACTACCTTGATATCAGGCACGTAACTAGAAAGTCAAAATGGCAGTATAATCTAGACTTGATGAGCTTCATTGAAGGAGGGATATAATGTTCATTTCACATTTACTACAAGACAGAGGCTCTGCCAAGTGCACAGAAAAATTTTGTACAAAATTTAATTATCGCCATAACCCTATTAAGTAAGAATCATGGTGCTATTATATATCGCAGTTAGGAACTCAGTGCAGAGAATTTTGATTATATACCCAGTACTTGTGCCCTGCAAGTGAGGAGATGCCCAGGAAGGTAATCTGGATCTTCTTGCTTTTTCTACTGTGCTACAACTAATGGTTTGTTACAATTATTTTTTATTTTCATGCTAGAGGTGGAATCCAGGACCCAAAATATGTTGAGCAATACTCTATCACTGGGTTAAAACCTCAGCCTTTGGGCAATTATCTTCAGAAGGCTTAACCAGCAATCCTCCTTCTTGTTAGTTTTGGGAACAGAGTGGCCCTTGATCTCAGTTTTTCTGCCACAGTAACAGTGATAATTGTGGAGTATGAGCAATTTTGAAGAATGGCTGGAAACAAAGGTAACAGGTTTGTGATGACAGGCAAACCACACTGACGTAGTTTAAATTCTTTGTTTAACTCAAATTGATATCATTCTCTCATTTCTGTTTATAATCATTGACTTTGCAACCATAATCATCTTGGATATTCAAAAGCCAAACAACCTCTTTTTATAACCACAATCTCAAATAAAATTATTCTGGAGCTTAACAAATAAAATACCACACATTTTAATTAAAGCTAAATTTTTCTTTCCATGAAATAAAGCAATATACTCCTTAAAATATATGTATGCTTAGGGAAATGGAGGTAAATATAAAACTGAAAACAAATCTTCAAAGTAAAAGATTATCTAGATTACTAATTTTATAATTTTCTAGATGTTTTAATATCTGATGCAAATTATTAATCAGAAACATTCTTGTTTAAAGATAGTTTCCAAAAATTATAGCAATATGAATGTTATTTAATATTCAATACTGTTCAAGGATTGTGATGA
The DNA here is from genome assembly GCA_004027295.1 of Dolichotis patagonum. Classification (NCBI taxonomy): domain Eukaryota; kingdom Metazoa; phylum Chordata; class Mammalia; order Rodentia; family Caviidae; genus Dolichotis; species Dolichotis patagonum. The sequence goes on along the minus strand of PVJX010020256.1, from coordinate 9,124 downwards.
ATTTGACATTTTGATTAAAGTTGACATTCAATCAGTTTCTAAACCATCATATTGTTAAAAAATCAAAAGTTAGAGCTACAGTAAATTTTGTTGAACTAACTTTTGTTTAATCATACTTACAGACTTGGTGTATGCCCATTAATAGCCATCTAACTTCAGAAAAATATGCTCACATTAATGATTTAGTGAGAGGTTGAAGATATTCTTTCTGCAAACTTATCAGATCTAATCCTTTTCTAAAAGCAAAATGTACTGATCTAATACATATAATATCATTGAGCTAATAATGTTCAAATACTTCAATTTAATCAAGCATAAAAAACTATTTCTGATTATTCAATGACTGAAGCTTGCATTTAAAATAATATTTATTATTTTTTAGAGCTATACAAGGAACAAATAACTACTATAAGAACTTAGAAATATAAATTGTGCAAAGGAGAAAACTATAAATCAAGCATCATTCTTCATTCTGCTACTCAGAGATGACCCACTATTCTTTTGCGATTCTCTATCTTTTACTTTATATATAGTTTTGATTCATGGATTTTCTTTTGTGATATTGAATTCTTTTCTTCCTTTTTATTTCTGATCAAGACCGCTTCTACAATTTTGTACTAAATGTACATTTTTCTGTTGTAATCTGTCTCCGTTATCCAAACTATTATTAAATATGGCATCTGCTGGTCACATTTGACCATTAAAATGAAGTTATATTAAAAGAAAAAAGTCAGTTACTCCATCACAGTAGTCATTTTTCAGACATCAACTTTGACTACTCTGTTGAACAGTACATATGCAGAATATTTTCAACATAAAAACTGTTGTAAGCAGATCCATAGCTTTTGATAAAGATGTCTACTCTTTCCTTGCTGTGTTAGTTAGCTTTTCATTACTGTAACAAAACATTTGAAAAGTGCATTTGAAAGGGGAAAGCGTTTATTTTGACTCTTGATTTCAGTCCATGGTCAGCTGATTCCATTACCTTTAGGTTGATGGCAGGGCAGAAAATCATGGTGGAAGGTTTGGTATAAAAAACTGATTACTTCATGGCATCCAGGAGCTGGGCAAAAAAGGAAGAGCAAAAGAAGAGATAGGATGAAATATATCCTTCAAAGCTACAGTCCTGGTAACCTATATCCCTCAACTGGGCCCCACCTACTAATAAGCCATTCAACTATGAACACTTCCATGGTTCATACATTGATAATGTTAGTGTCTTCATGATCAAATTATTTGTCTAGGACTCATCTGTACACAGTGTTGCATGGAGCATTAAGTCCTCAATAAGAATCTTATGTGAAGATTTCATCTTTAAATCATAACACTTCACAGCAAATTTCTTTTCATGACCTCCATAAGAAAATGATTGTTTTTCCTTCTATATTAAAGCTACCTCTTTTCAGTCTAGTTTATTGTTTCTATACTCTTCCTTCTAGCTTAAAAATGTTAGTGTATAATTCATTGATTGCTATTTTTTTGTTTTTGTATCCTCATCTTAGGTGAACATATCAAATTCTATAGGTTTAAATTTTGTCTATAATCTGACTACTTCTATGTTACAGTTTCTGTCCTAACCCATGATCTGGAATTTCTAACTTTTATGTATGATTCGCTACTCAAATTTTGTAGCCAAGTTAACATGCCTAAGAGTTACTCATTTATAAAATTTCAAAGTCTTCAAAATCTGTTCTTTAAGCACACTTTAGCTCAGTGAAAGGCATCGAATTCCACTTACTTTCTGTCTTAAAACAAAAAGAATAATCATGAAGTTTTTTCTCAACCACATAGCAAATTCATCTTTTTTCTGTGTCATAAAGAGCAAATACATAAAATAGGATGAAACCAAAGAGTTTTAAAATAAAAAGATATAAAAAGTGTAAACACATTAAGCACTAATATTAAAAAGGCAGAAACAAAGGTGGTGATGCATGCCTGTAATTTTAGCTCTTTGAGGCTGAGGCAGGATTGGAAGTTCGAGACCAGTTTGAGCAATTTAGCAAGAAACTACCTCAAAATGAGAAGTTCAATGGGGAGGAAGGAAATATTGCTCAGTTGTAGAGCAGAGCACAGTGCTTCCTTAGTGTTCATGAAGCCCTGTAATTAATCTCCAGTACTGGGCAAAAAAACACAAAAAAAGAATATTTCAGGCTTTGTGATGTTAATTTCAGAAAAGTATTAAGTAGTAGTAAACTGGGACAAAAGCAATATTACATAAATTAGACATTCTATACAGAAAATATGCTTCATATTATTGAAAAAGTAACACTGTTGAATTTACAGAGAAACAACAGAGAGATCCATATTGGAGGTTAGAGATTGTTTTTTTCTAAGAATTTAACAGATCAAGATATTCAAAGAAATTTATGAATTTAAATAGTTCAACTATCTTGTTTTAAAGATATAGCATGTACAACTCTATTAAAATCTTTGTATACAAGATAATATGTCTAAGTGGACTCATTTCAAAAGTATCAGAGAATATAAATGTATAAAAATACTACTTAAACATGATATGTTAACAGAAAAAGAAATAGTTTTAAATATTCTATGCCAGCAACAAAAATGATTTCACCCCATACAAAACTTTTGGGAAACATGCAAAAGACAAAATTGTTAATAAGTTAAAGATATGCTACATCACTTGAAAAGAGAAAAATATGACAAATGCATTCTAAATGTCACTACAAGTAATTTTGAAAATAAGAATAATAAAGATACTTTTCACTACCATTTTGGAAATATATATCACAAAGCTAAAATAAACAAATATGGAGCCAATACTATAATAACAGGAATTATTAATGTATATAATCTATATCTTTACATATGCCAATGAATTTTATGAATTCTACAGTGGCATTTGAATTTACAAAATGGTGATGAGGTTGACTGTCAAATCACTCTTAATCACAAAACCAAAGATTGAAAAAGTCTTATATCAAAGATTAGGAAAATTGACTTACAATTTTTTTTTTACATTTTTGTATCTATAATACACTATCGTATACAGGGATAAATTTCCTATGATGAATGTGATCATTATGTGTATCTAAACTGTACCAATAAACTTAATTTTAAAAAGAAAGTAAAGAATAATTATAATAAAACTTCAAAGCGAGTGAAACCTGAGTAACATTTATTATTTATTTATTTTTCTGAGCAACATTTAAAATGTATCATAAAGTAAGGATTGTCATCCCTACTACATAAAGTTCTAACAAATAATTGAAACAGCTGCAAATGTACCAACAGAAAGATATTTGAGAGATAAGAATAGATAAGTTATAGATATATGAATATAGAATAAATATATTGCAACAAATTCTATAGTATTAGAAATTAAAGAGTTTTGATCAATACATTATTGATAATAAAAGAGAATTAAATAGAAAGTTGTGATAACATTGCTTCTTTATCAAATTGACAAAGATTTCTTTATGGTAAACTACTCAGTATTGACAAGACATTAAAAATGTTTACATTTTCTGGTGTCCCCTTGACTTAGCAGAATTTCTGGATAATGCAATTGTTTTAGTTTTTTTTTTTCTTTGCTAGAGAAACAAAAACAACAACTAAACCTGAAAACAGGTATTTTATAAAATTCCCAATTTTGGAGGCCGAGTCCAAGTTCATGGCTCCCTATTGATTTAGCTTCTTGTGAAGGCTTCATGGTAGGTGGCATCACTGTGGAAATATGTGCAAGAAGGGTCAAATGGTGAGTCAGGAAGTGGAGAGCAGGGAAGAACTAGACAGGCTTTTTGTATAACTCACACTCTAAAGAAGTCACTCTAAAGATTTGTGTTAATTCCTTATGGAGGAAGTGCCAGAAACTTAATGCCTCCCACTGGGCCTCACCACTTCCTCCACTTTGGCACCCTAAGCACCAAGCTTTCCACACATGAACTTTTGGGGCAACACACTGAAATTGTAGCAAACTATAGCAGCAGATAAACAACATGTATGAAAAACCTTTAAAATACTTGTTAAATAACAAAACTTGGATACAAATTCTACTTCTATGACATTATACTAAGGAAATAATTAGAAAAAGGCATAAATTCAATAGAATGTGTATAATGTTGCTTTAGAATTTTATATAGCACTTCTTTAATAGGAATCACTTGTGTATGGACAGATGTACATGTAAGACAAGTTACATTTCTTCCACTAAAGTACAAACATTTTTAAATACCTTGACCATGTGAGAAACTTTACCATAAAAATTTGTGTCAATTTGATAGAAAACTAATGATATCCCAGTTTCAAAATTGAAGTATATTTGATTATTAATCACATGCGTGTATAAATATCTACATATGTATGGGCACATATATGTATATAATATATTCATATATGTTCATATTCATATATTATTAATAACTTATGTATAGATACACAGCAAGAAATATCTAGATTTGGTTATTGGCATCAAATATTTAGGCTATTTTTCTTATTCCTCTCTTTGTCCAGATGTATGCTTATCCACTCTTATTTTTAGGTAGACCAAGGCTCTACTCATTTTTTCTCTACCTACATACTTCACTTTTTAAACTGTATATCTCAGGATACAATACCCAATTTACTTTTCTTGACATTTTTTACACTGAAAATTCAAATTCCTGTAAAATAAGAAAGAGTAGAGAGGAGTGTGCCTTTTCCCTTAAATCAGCTTCCTTGAGGTAAATAGGTGGATCTAGTTCTCTGGTTGATCTCAGGCTTGAGTATTAAATCTGAAGGCACAGAGAATTTCCTACAGTTCTACTTGTTGCTGCTTAATAGCATTGTTGCTAAATTCTCAGTTGATTTTCTTTTAACTCACATTTCTGGTAACTGTCAAGCAAATGTTAAACTTTAGCTTTCATCTTTTTGGTGTTCTCATCCCTGCTTTGGTGGGTATTTAAGAGAGGCTGACTAAAAATTTGCTAGCCAACAACCATTTTAATGTTAAAATTATGTTTATCTGTTTATCTTTCCTTTGCATGTGAAAACAAATTTTTAAACTTATGTAAGGAAATATAATGAGTCTTGAACCATCAGGAAACCTAACAAAAATTTTGAACAGCTTTTTTTGAAATTTTATTCACATAGCATGCAATTTACTCATTTAAACTCTATGATAAATGTAGTTTAGTATATGTTAGACATGTGCAACTATCACTACTCTATAACTTCAAAGGATTTTAATTGTCTCAGTGTAGAAACTGTATACTTATTAAGACTTGGTTACTATTTCCCCTAGCTCCATACATTAGTCTGAGATAATCACACTTGTTCTCTTTTTCTTTATAGATTTGCCCTCTAGTCATTTCATTTAAATGTAAATCATAAATAGTTTGGTTTTGTTTCTTCTTTCTTTCATTTAGTACAATGTTTCCAAGATTAATTCTTGCTGCAATGTGAATCAGTGCTTCATTCGCTTTTTTGCATAGTAATATTCTATTGTATTGGTATAAAATATTTATTAAATAATACACATTTAAGTTGTATTTATTTTGTTGCTTATTTATTACCAACATTAATATATTTTAATAGACATGTGTTTTCATTTCTCTTGGATATATCCAGGAAAAGTGCTGGATCACAAAGTAACTCTATGGTTGATTTTTTAACTTAGTGCCAACAGTTTTTGCATTCATTTGCATTCCCATCAGCAGTGGATGAAAGTTATAATTTTTTCAAATCCTTGCCAAAGTTTTTTTCTTTTTGATTCTAGCTATCTTAGTGGGAATGGAGTGGAACTGCTTACACTTTTGATTTACATCTATTTGATGGCTAATAATATTGAGTATCCTTGATGAACTTGTTGAAATTTTTATGTTTGGGGAAGTAATTGTTCAAATCAGTAAATTATATTTTTAAATTATTACATTAATTATCAGCAGCCATTCATATAATATTACATGAAACATTTTATGTTATGTTATACTATGTAACAGAAAATGTTATAAACATTTTCTGTTACATATTATGTAACAAATAAATAAATAATTAGTATAAAATTTTTAGGAGTATGGTATTTTCATTTTCCTGGTTCTTCCTACCCATGAACAAGGTATGTTTTTCCATTGTCTGATATCCTCTTCAATCTCTTTTTTTGGAGTACTGTAATCTTCAGTGTACAGAACTTTTACTTACTTCATTTGATTGATTTTAAGTATTTCTTTTTCTTTGATGCTATTATAGAAGGTGTGGTTTTGCTAAGTTCTTTCTCAGGGACATTGTTGTTTGTGTACATGAATGCTATTGATTTTTGAGTGTTTACATTGCATCCAGCTATGCTAACAAATGAAATCTTCAAGTCTTTTGGCAGAGCTTTTGGGGTCTGCTATATAGAGTATCATGTCATCTGCAAATAATGATAATTTAACATCTCCTTTTCCTATCCTTATTATAGTATTTCTTTTTGTTGTTTAATTGATTTGGTGAATGTCTCCAGAAGTATATTAAGTAGGAGTAGCGATAGTGCACATTCTTGTCTTGTAACTGATTTTAGAGTGAAAAGTTTCAGTTTTTGACTGTTTAGTGTGATACTGTATAATTGTTTGTAGTAGATAACTTTTATCAGATTGTAAGAGTCCATCGATTCCAATTTCTTGTTGGGTATTTAACATGAATGGTTGTTGAACTTTCTCAAAGACTTTTTCTGCATCTATGAAAATTATAATATGATTTTTGTCTTTGGATATGCTGAGAGGGTGTATTACATTTGTTGATCTGCATAAGTTGAACTATCCCTGCATCTGCATATTTAATGCAATCCAATCAAAATACTATTAGCACACCCCAAAGAAACATGGAAAACTTTCCTAAAACTCTTTTGGAAACAGAAGATACCTAGAATAGCAAAAACAATTATCAGCAACAAAGGAAAGGCAGGGAGAATCAAATCCCTGACTTGAAATTTTACTACAAAGTTACTATGTTAAAAGTAACAGCATATTAGCTGACAAAAACACAGATCTGAGAATCAATGGAACCAATTAGAAGATGCAGAAACAAACTACAAACACATTCAGCCACCTTATATTTGACAAAAGGACAAAACATGCTCTCTAGAAGAAAGATAGCTTCTTTCTTCTAAATGGGGGTGGAAAAACTTGCTTTCCGCATACCAAAGACTAAAATTGTACCCATACTTCTAAGTGTGCACTTGTCTAAAATAAAAATGTTTCAAATTTCTAAATATTAAAAAAGAAACACTAAATCTGCTGGCAGAGAGTAAATGTAGAACTCTTGAAGACACAGGTGTAGGCAAACATTTCAGGAACAAAACTCCAATTGCATGGGAAATGCTACAAAGAATTAACAACTGGGTTCTCATGATTTAGAAAAGTTTTTGCACAGAAAAGGAAATGACCAACAGAGTGTAAGGATAATCCATAGAGTGGGGGAAAATTTAGCCAGTTGTTCCTCAGATAAAGGATTAATATCTAGAATATACAAAGAATTAAAAATCAGACCACCCAGATTTAAAGACCCAGTGCAAAAATGGGCATATGAGATGATTACACATTTCTCAAGTAAAGAACTACACTAGGAAATTAATATATGAAAAATGTCACTGGTTATTCAAGAGATGCAAATTATAAGTGCTGTGTTTCCATCTCACTCGAGAAAGAATGCCTAACATAAAGAAATTAACCAATAACAAATGCTGGAGGGGCTATGAAGAAAATGGAACACTTCTGCGTTTATGGTGGGAGTGCCCACTGGTGCAATCACTGTGGAAATTAGTCTGGATATTCCTCAAAAAATTAGAATTTGAGGTCTCTTGGTTATCTTCCATGAAGAATTATACTCATACCACAGCGATATATATGCACACATGTTTATAGCATTGTAGTTTGTAATAGTTAAATTTTGCACACAATATAAATGCCAGTCAACTGATAAATGGCTAAAAGTTGTGATTTTTTTATTTAAAAGAGAATAAAACAAAAGGGGGCAATACAGAGCAGATCAGAACAGGACAACATAGGCAACACAGTACTTTACATTAACTCAACTGGACATCAACAGTAGCTAACACCATATCTCTTACTCTGCTATAGTTGAGCATAGTTTCAATTACAATAATATCAAACATAACACAATAGTATAAAGCCATGCATATAGTGAAAAAATTACAGGGCTTTATGAAGCGAATAACAGAAAATGATCAATGGGTACTATAATATCTCATTTTTTATAAAAAAAGAAAAAAATTTGTTTGAACTATCACACATATTCAAATTCCAATAAGACACAATGTGGTAGATAGAACCAACGGTAATAGAACAAAAAAAGCATGGTAGGACTTCTAAGAAGGATAATATTAAATCAGCAATAGCTGTCATAATGCTTTCTTCAAAACAGCTGTTCATATCATCACGTATGATAGAGTCAAACAAAACAGGATAACACCATTCCAACTGATGATTTAAAACTTTGAAAGACTTTGAAGCTATGAGATGGGGCCTCATGCTTACCATAAAGTCTTATATACTCTTATCAAATCTCATATTATGGAGATTATATGGTATATACACTTGTGAGTTTGGTTTATTTCACTTAAGAGAATGGTCTCAAGTCGTGTCCATTTATTTATAAATATCTCGATGTGATCATTCTTTATAGCTGAGTAGTACTCCATTGTATAAAAATGCCACAACTTTTTTATCCATTCCTCAGTGGATGGGTGCTTGGGTTGTTTCCAAGATCTGGCTATTACAAATTGTGCTGCTATAAACAGGGGTGCACATATATCACTGTGGTATGATGTTCTCAGTTCTTCTGGCAATATGCCTAGAAGTGGAATAGCTGGGTCAAATGGGACTTCCAAACCCAGCTTTTTGAGGAATCTCCAGACTGACCTCCACAGTGGCTGCACGAGTCTACACTTCCACCAACAGTGCAGAAGAGTTCCTTTTTCCCCACAGGCTTTCCAACACTTGTTGTTGGTAGTGTTTTCTATCTTGGCCATTCTTTCTGGAGTGAGATGGAATCTCAGTGTGGTTTTAATTTGCATTTCTCTCATGACTAATGATGATGAACATTTTTTCATGTATTTATTTGCCATTCGTATTTCGTCATCTGAGAACTGTGTATTCATTTCAGATGCCCATTTTTGGATTGGGTCTTT
>PVJX010020255.1:0-33640 GCA_004027295.1 Dolichotis patagonum | reverse complement strand
ATAATGACAACTGTTGATTATTTTAATGAGGTAAGTATCACAAATGAGTTTACAAAGTTTTGAGTTATGTATAGCTTAGTATCTATTATTATGTTATATATTTTGTTAACATGTTTTCTCAAAAATATATTAGTCTTCCCAAATTTATCCACTTAATAGGTTCATTTAATATTTACAATAACTACTACTCTGTATCTCTGTTTAGCTATCTGACAGTTAATAATATAAAATAATAATGCAATACAAAATTAAAGTTTTATTATCATCTCAATTATTCTATTTCTAGCATAATAAATAATATTCCAGCCATAATTGCCTTAAGCCCATGTAAAAACAGAACTATTATAAGAAATGAAAGGTGCAAATTATGCCAGTTTTTTCTTTCAATGAATATATCATCAATTAAAATATAATCTATGATATGTATATGATTTATAGGTATAATATACTAATTATATACAATTACTCTATAATATATTCAATTAAAATTTCAGCTCATCTCACAAGGAAGAGGAAAAGTAAAACAGACAATAGTTCCTTCATAGTACCTGACAAAAATGATTTATAAAAGCCATGCTGAAGGGAAAGGTTTCCAAAAATGATAAATATGCTTTCCACATCTCAATAAATCATTGTGCACACTGTTTAAACTGTTAGCATGCATGTATTTCTCCTCCTGGCTCCATTCAGAAAATAAATTTCTGCAGAAAGAAAGCTTGAGTCAATGTCAATATTTCTTTTATCCCAGTGACTCTTAAATAGTATTCAAAGTGATCTCTCCTCCTTCCTTGAAGAACACATTTTGATTGATCACAACTAACATCAATTCCCAAGCCTAAATTCTGAACAGACGGTGAAGTCCAAACTTTGAAATCTTTTGTGAATTTTGTGGTACAGGAGATTAAACCCAGGAGCATCACACTGAGTTACATGTTCTCTCTCACTCCTCTCCTCTCCTCTTCTCTTCTCTCCTCTCCTCTTCTCTTCTCTTCTCTTCTCTTCTCTCTCTCTCTCTCTGTCTCTGTCTCTCTCTCTCCCTCTGTCTCTCTCTCTCTGTCTCTCTCTCTCTCTCTGTCTCTCTCTCTCTCTCTCTGACAGTATTGCTAAATCACTAAATTGCCCAGGCTAGGCTTGAATTTGCCATCCTCTTGCCTCAGTCTCCTAGAGTGCTGGGATTACAGGCACCTGGCTCAAACTTTGATACTACACCCCCCAAGGCAAGCTTTTTAGATCATGTCACCTTAAGTTATGTTGTCTTCTTATGTCTGTCCCAGTGATCATGTTTACCAACAGAAATGTTACATTAGAAGTCAAATCTCAATAAGCTGAATAAATAAAAGTCTGGGATAAAAACCTTGTGCTCAAAGTTCTACAATTTACAGAGTTCATAACTTTCAAAACAGAAATAAAGCCTGTGCATCTGGAGTCTAGAGCACTAGAGAGATTGTGATATAGAATGGAACCAGAAACAGGCAAAGCAAGGGCTTGTAAACCATGGTAAGAATTTTGGATTTTCTTCTAGGTGAAATTTGAGGATATAGGAAGCCAGGTAAAGAATAGAAGAGACACAAACTTCTGTATTACCACATTGACTGCAAAACATGTATTAGCACAGTGAAAATTACAAAATAATGGATATGTAGAATCAGTAAATCCAGAGATGTAAAGTAACATGAAGGTTATGGCCAGTGAAACTGTACCATGCTTAGGATTCACAGTAAATTAGTAGAATATAACTGCTCTTGACACCTGTTAATTTGCTTCACTATATTATCCACTTTACTAACTATAGGTGCCCTGTGAGTTCATGTCGCATACCTTAAATAGGTGCAGTAAAATGTATCTAATATGTATATGTACATATGCCAAAATTATTTGGTTTAAAAATATCAAATACTAACAACTGTAAATATTAACAACCAGAATTCTCAAACTTCTTGTAGGAGCATTAATTGATAAACTACATTGGAAAATTCTTTTTGCAATGTCTACAAAAACTTGACATACATGTTCCCAGGGCCCAGCAGCTCACTGTTACATATATTTCCAGTAGAAATGCATGCTGTTCACCAACAACAAAATGTAAAAGAATTATGAGATGCCTTTATTCCGATAGCCTCAGACTGGAAACTGTCCAAATTCTCATCATTACTGTAGACAAAGTGTGGTACGTGCACACCATGAGACAATTAAAATTAGTAATCTATGACTGTACAAAACAATGTATCACATATAGCACTGAATAAACACTAGACACAAAAGAATACTACTGAGTCAATCCATTTAGATGTTTCCAAAACAGACATATGATATTCATACTTTTAGGGAACAGGTAGGCGTCATGGGTAGATGGTCGCTAGAAGTGAGAAGCCAGAAACTAGAAGGTAGCATGCAAAGAAAAACAACAGTAAACTGATTAGCCCTGAGATCAGAGCTTAGCAGCAAAGAGAGACAGAGGAAGAAGGGAGTCTTCCATCAATCAATAATTTATACTGTATATGCAAAGCACAGAATGAGAGACTCCTTCTTTACTACCAGACATTGTTACACTCTGCCTTCTAGATGTCTGGTCTAACCACTCCTAGTAATGAGAAACAATTTTCATGACAGGTTGTTCTGTTAAAAAAAAATCTAATGGTTTACGTATTATTTTTTAGAGCCAAAGTATAATCTAGTTATTTTCTCTAAAACAACATGAAACAATCCACTCAAATGTCCAGTGAAAGCTCTTCAAAACATTGAAGATAAATAATGTAGCTCCTACTTAGTCTTTCCAGACATCTCAACTGGTCTATTCTTCCTAGAAAGTATGTCACAGATTCTCCCTACAGCAAGTCACCACCTCTGATAATTCTCATAATGTGGAAATATGAGTCCAAGGTGTTTCAGAGTTGAATGACTTGAGTGACATGCAAGAAATTATAAGCATGATTTAAGGTAGCTTCCAAATCTTTGCTTAGTATTCTTATTTTAATTCAGTGACTTGTATTAAGACAGGCTATTAATTCTCTCCCATCAACAAACTTTCCTTTATTTTCCATTGTTACATTCTGCTTTCATTGAAGTACAATAAAATTTTGGTCAGAACATTTTGTAGCATTTCTCCTGTTTTAATCATTTTTTGTTATGCTACATATATTCTTCTTCTTTTGAAAAGCATATATCATATATAGCATAATATAGGAAATAAGAAGTAAATTAGGAATATTAAATTCAATGACCTTCCAGTTACTCAAGGTAAGATTTCATAGTGGAATTGTATAAGGCATCAGATTTAGCTATTTATTTTGATGACGTCTTTAAATTTCTGAACATTATAACTGAATAGAAACTTCTATAAAGAAGCTAATCTTAGTGCTTTAAAGTGAACTTGCCATGTTCTGCCCTTCTTTTATTGACAGTCTAATTCCACACTAGTGATAAGTTCATTTCTTGTCTCTCAATAGCAAAGCTTTTTTGCAAATGTTTCTACAAACTTGATTCTGTTTTACAACTTCAATAAAAATGTTGTATTCCTTTTGTGAACCCCTTAATTTAATTTACCATTCATTCTTACTTTGAAGCACAGAAATAATCCATAACTATATAAATTTGTTCCTTTGTGTAATCATAATTTGTACTGAATAATTTGAAGTATCAAAGGCCTTCAATGGGTCTAGCTTGGCTATTAGTATTTATTATTAGTATTATAACAATCTTTTTAAAAATATAGAAATACAACCAAATTTAACTGTGTATATTCTGGGTCACTGTCACTGATGCTGTTTCATAAAAATCTACGATGAGAAGGCAAGAACTAGGAAGTTAATAAGACTATTTCCTGATTACTACATAAGATTTGGTTCCAGCTGGGTGACTAAAAACTTCATGGCCACCTATTCATATTTCTGTTTGATTTCTATACCAACTGGCAACCTGAACCTGAAGATGATGGGGTTTTACAGTAGGAATGAATGCTATCCATTTATTTCCATATTAGCGGAGTAAGAAATCAGAAATGCAGTATATCTGGTTCCCAAGCATAGGCTGAAATACTGATGAAAAAGAATATCTTTAGTTACTTAAGCATGAAATGTAACTAACTTCAGAGACTTTGCAAGTATGCATCTTCTCATCTTCCTCTATACTAAAATAAATACAATTTCCCTAATAGGATTTCTACAGCAAATATGGTGATCTCTTAATTTTGTAGATTTTAAACATGCAAAGACCAAGTGTTTTGAGAGACATTATAAATCTCAGCTTGCAAACTTGGAAAATGAGAAAATAACACTTATCTTGAAATCATTTCTATTCTTGATTGAAGTAATATCTAATCTCTCTTATAGTAAGTTTTCATTATTTTCATATAGTTAATTATTTCAGAATTTAAATTTTACAAATGACTTTTTGTTTAGTTGTTTTTGTGGTGTTTCTTTTAGTTAAATTTTAATTTAAGATGTAACAACATCATTAAATTTCTGTTTTTAGTCTATTTTAATAATGAATTATTAAAATGAATTTATTAATTGATAATGAATTATTAATATGGGTTAGTATTTATAAACTAAACAGATAATTTGTTATTAGGTCCATCTCCTTGATTTCTTTAACTGCTATTAAAACTTGAAAGAACAAATTATTTTAAATTGATCTTCTGTCCTTTTGTAAAGTGTTTTCCAGTAACAGTCAGACAAGGTAGGTATATATTTCTGTATTTATAATAAATGCAATTATGCACACGTGGTGCACAACATGTAATTGAAAATGTCAGAAAATTAGCTCATAATGGTTTAACTGACTAAAGCAGCTTAGAAGTCTTTGCTTAAAAAGACATATATGAGTAAACTTACAGAATTTCCTACCAGGAGAGAATAAAGCTCATAGTAATTTGCAGGACATGAACTTTGGCCCTCATCATCCCTGTGTCAGTTCTCTCCTCAGGCCCAGTGGCTGCTCCTGGCTCTCTGCTCCATTCTTCATGTGTGATCCTTCTTGGGGTCTCAGGTGCCAGCTTGGATCCAAGTGTTTCTTGGCCGTCAGGGCAGTGCGATGCACGGAGAGAAAAGCAAGCTTCTTCTTTTTGAGGAAACCTCAAAGTTTCTCAGTCTGACACATTTGTTGCTTACAATTCACAGCCAAAAACTTATTTGTCAGATTAACTTGCTTTCAGATTGAATACAGAATATGTAGTCTTTTATCTGGTTACAGAGCTGCTCTAAAATAAAGTTAAGATTTGGCACTTGAAGGAGAAATGAGAGTAGATATTGGAGCAGACAACTAAGAATCTTCTGCCACGGTTGTTTCTGCATCTCAGTTCAAAGTATCTTTCTTTCCTAAATGACCTTCCTCCCTTCCACCCTGCTTTTACTGACATTCCAGACTTTCTTCAATGCCCAACTTAATTACTATTTGTTTTGGAAGATTTTTTCCAACTGCCCAGAGTCTACCCAAAAATTCATGCAGTATTTTTTTTCACCTATATCCCTCATATGAAACTCACAGAACATTGGATTTCATTGTTGCTTTTAAATATTGTATTCCCAACTATGTCTGAGCTTCCAAAGATCAAAAACCGGATTTTTCAACCCTCATCCCTGGGATTTGTGGACACAGAGGTATTAGTCTTATATCACAAAAGATTCGAGGTCTTGCGAACAAAACATTCAAAAAGGAGATAAAATGTTAATAAGAATTTGGAGTAAAGACAACATACACTAAAATAGGCAGTCAAGACAACAACAGAAGGCAAATTTAATAGGTAAAATGTAGTATTAATGTATCATAATGCAATAGTTTTAAAGAAACTACTTTTTAGAATTTTTTACTGTACTACATAGTTGACTCCAAAATATGTATTTGACTTAGCAATCTATGTTATTTCTGGTTTTAAAAAAAGGAAGTGAGCAGTTGTAAATTACTACTGAAAAAGAAGGTTAACATGACCACTGTAAGCAAATCCCTTTCCTACCAACGAATTTTAAAAGGATTTCTCAGTCAAGGGTTTACAATGTAAATAATATAACAAACATCTTCAGTAGCCTTCCCATATCAAATACAATGATGGTCATAATTATAAGGCTGTTCCTTATACCACCGCTCAATAAAACCATAACACAAACAATGTAATAAAGACTATTCTGTAGGACATCAGTGTTTAATAGTCAATTCCTTATCATTTCAATTAGAGTAAGAATAAAATCTGAAGTTACTGAAGCAATGCATATCAGTCAAGCAGTCATTAACAACCAATACTTTAATTCTCTGTATGTAAGCTTCTTCATCTATGAAATTTCTATATCTTACTCACTGAGTTGATTTGGGCTCTATAGCAAGGTTAGTAAGGTTCTTAGATCAAGCTCACTCAGGGTAATTGTTGTGAGAGAACTTGGTAGTTCATTGTAAGTGGATGACAATGCTGAAATACTTATATGAGAACCCAGGGGACTCGCCGGGGTTTTTACATTAATGAATGCCCACAGCTTATTCACTCAGTGCTCCAAAACTGTGAGAAAAATGGTAGGAGTTATCACAAGAAGTTCTTGTACTTTGAAGGTTTTCCTTTGTTATTCAAAACTTCAGAATTATGTTTTTCATATGCTTTCTTTTTATTTGTGGGTCCTTGGAAATATCACCCAAAGGAAGAGAATAGAATTGAAAAATGCACATTCTCTCAGTATTATTCTGCAAATAAAATCACAGAAGAGATCATGTACCTGGACAGAGAATTTCAAGAAAATGCAAAAAGCAGCTATCCACACCTGCGCATTTCGAGATTCATTTTGTCTCTTTTTACTTCAGTGTCTTTGTCTAAGCTGAGTATAGTTCTGTAAAGGCAATGTCACAAGTTAAAAGAAGACAATCACTCTTTTCCTCTAGTTCGTTATTAAAACAAAAATCTTGGTACTACACAAGAATTGTTTATTATGGGATTAATGATAATATACAGTGGCACTTTCCTGTTCCGTTAAGAGCAAAATAATATGATAACTAGCATGCTAAGCGATAAATTTTTTATATTTAAAAATAATACCTTTCATATGCCAGTAAATCTGACTTCGGTGAATGGTAACAAAGCCTGGGTAGCATTTATGTTGCCCTTGTTTCAGCAACTTTTGAAGGAGGGGAACATTCTACATGTGTAACACAGTAAACATTCATCCATGTGTCGTTATTTTAAAAGGTGCTTTTCAAAATTGACCTTCTCCTCTATTCACTTCCTAATAAGGGCGTCCCATGCGGCAAATTATCTTTGTAATCACTCCACAGAGCTCACAGCGTCTCTCTCACATATGGTAATACCAAATCTGTTCGCAAACAATTCAGTTCTCCAACAAAAAGCCTTTGACAAAAGGTTGCTTCTGATCACAGACTCTACATCAGGAAACAAAAACCACCACAGCAATTATCTCCAAAAAGCACAAACACAGCGCCTTCCCCAAAATCATAAAATAAATTAAATTCATGAACCAAAGTACCACTAAATCTCAAATGTAAACTGACTGCCTTCGATAATTCCAGACTTGAGCCACACACTCCAAAAAAGGAAGAAATCATTAGTTTTTAATCTGTCAGTTCAGGCATCCACATAGGGACCAGAACTAAGCATTTTGTTGTCAAAAGGAAGAAGTCATCAGGATGGCTTCTTGGGAGCATGTTTTATGTCCTTTTAAGAAACTTTGGGGGGGGGGGGGTACCAGGGATCAAACTCACAACCTCACACTTGCCAGGCAGGCACTTGCACCACTGAGCTAAATCCCCGGCCCATTTTAAGAACTTTTTGCTGGCAGAGATAACATAGAAGAAAAGGGAAGGTAAAGCAGTTACTGAAGAGACTCATACAATAGCATTCCCTCTTCTGGCACAAAAAAATATTTTTGCTGTAGAACTCTGAGAGGAAAGCTGCTAGAGGAAGAGGTCGGGAGCAGCGGGTCACCCTCTGTTGGTTCAGCTTGCTTTCTGGCTCAAGTTCGCTGCTTTAAACCATAATCATCATACACCCGCTGAGACAGTATGGAAGAATTACTGTGCAACTCTGTATCTGCCACAGATTTTCTAAGAAATGTGGTACTTTATTTTAAAACCTGTTACTAAATATTTTACATGCAGCATTTTTAAAAAGTGAAAGAGAAAGCTTGTGTCACTATTGAAGTGGACAGTTACATTCAAACTTTGATCTGAAAATTGATCATTAAAGAGAAACAATTCAACATTTGCCTTTTGGAGGAAGTTTAACTTATTACCATCTTAAAATATTGAATTAAGTAATGATCTAATTAGCACCAAAGAATGCTGAAGCTGTTTGTGGCAAGGCTGGTGAGAAATGTCTTGACAATCACGCAACATCCTTTACAATGTGGCGATATGACTGACCCTCGCTTAACCCAGGGCTCTAGCTTAGCAGATTTGTGAGTGGATGTCTTGCTGTAGTGGCTCTTGGAAGTTAATATAAGGACATCATTGGTGAGATGTTTCTGTCAAAGAATTTTCATCCAAAGCTCATTCAGGTTGTAGAACTGATTTCCACATTTACAAAAATAGAAGACAGAAAAAGAAGCTAAACCACGCCATAAGGGAAAAACAATGTGTTTTGCTTTTTTCCCCCTCAAATCAGAAGGAGGAACATTCCTCACAACAGCTACTCTAGTCTCTTTAAAAAGCCAATGTCAGAAGGAAGAACAAGCATGAGAACTTGTTGTGAAGCCTGAAGAGTCTAAGGAGACATAAGGATCAAATGCAAAGTAGAAATTCTAAATCGATCCTCCTAGATAATAAAAGCATTTAAGATACTTTTAGGATAACTAGAGATATTTATGCATTAATAAGTAACATATGACATCATAGAATAATGTTTAATTTCTTATTAGAGTACTATTGTAAGAATGTAAAATTCTGTTCTTATTCTTAAGAAATATTTGCTAGAATACTGTGATGGTTCAACTTCACTGGGTCAACTTGATTAGCTAGGGCATTGCCTACGGGATTAAGGAAAGCACACTTCTGGAGTATGCAGGTGGGTCGTGGATGGTGACTCTGGGTACTGTATCTGATCCCTGGCCCCCTCTTCTCTGGTACATTTCCCCAGCTCTCTTTCCCAAACACCATACGCTAAACATCTTTGCTCCACAGTGCGCCTCCATCAAAACGCTTCTGCCTTCAGCCAACCGTGAACTGAGTCCCCTGAAGCCCTAAGTAAATTAAACTTCCCTGTAAGTGGTGGGCATTCAGTACTCTCTCCCAGTGACGCAAAAGCTGGCTAATACAGCACCGAGGTAAAATTTCTGTGGTTTATTGTAAATGACTCAGTAAAAATATTTTGCATACTACATAAAATTCTAATAATATACATACAAATCCATGTACAAAATTATACACATGTATGTACATACAAATACACAGACATAGTATATATCAAATATTAAAAAATGTTATATTTATTGAACCTTGGCTAAGGATATAGACTATTATTATACTATTTAATCCTTTTTGTTTTAAAACTCACATAACTAACGCATTTCTTTTTGAATTAAGTATCATGCAAGCCAGAGATAACTAATAACCTAGTGAGGCTACACATTATTATATTGATGCTAAGAACCATTTACTGATCGCATACTGCTATAATTTGAATCTTGACTGTCCCCCAAGAACCACCTGATAAGGTTTGGCCAGCAGTCTGGCACTATGGGGAGAGTGTGGGATCCTTTAAGAGGTAGGACCAGTGGGAGGTCCTGTGGCTGAAAAGGCTGCCCTACAGGCCGGGATGGGATTCCCAATCCCTTCTTCTTCCTTTGGCTCCTTAGCCATGCCATGGGTGGTTTTGTTCCACCCCGTGCCTCTACCACAAAGATATCTCACCTCAGTTCCAAAGCAACAGCGCCAACTGATCATGGATTTAAACTTCTAAAATTCTTCTCTTATAAACTGATTGTCTTGGGCATTTCATTTCAGTAAGACAACTATGACTAACACATGTATTACATACTAGGAAGCAAACTATATATGTTATATGTAAAGTGCTATATATCTATTATTTGTTTCACATTTTTGTAAATTATAGTAAAATACACATAAAATAAAGTTTATAATCTTAATCAGTTTTAAGTGTCCAGTTGAGGGCCTAAAAATAATATCATATTGCAACCACCACCATCATCCATTTCTAAAACTTTTCATCTCGCAAAACTGAAGCAAAGTCCTATTAAACGATAATTCTCCATTTCTCCCTTCTCGCAGCACTTTGTAACCACTGTTCTACTTTCTGCCTCTGTGAATTTGACCATGCTAGGTACCTCATTCCCCTGGAATTAGTGTTTGTTGTTCTGTGACTGGTTTATTTCACCTAGGAAAATCGCCTCAAGAGTCACCCATGTTGTAAAGATGTCAAAATTTCCTCCATTTTAAGGTTAAATAACTCCTCTCTCTCTCTTACTGACTTACCCATCAATGGCACTTGTGTTTCTTTCATCTTTAGGTCAAGGCCAGGAGTTTTCCTCTATAGCATGAGTATACAAATATCTCTTCAAGATACTCCTTTCAGTCCTTTTGAGTATATATCCAAAAGTGATTTTCACATCATGTGGTGCTTCTAATATTAATGTTTAGAGGATCACCATACTTAATAGTAGTTGCTCCTTTTTAACATACCTATGAACAGTGTAAAAAAATAAGTTATAATTTCTAACTTCTCTTAATGTGACCAACACCTTCCACTTTCTGGCTTGTTTGTTTGATAGTAGCAATCCTAAATAATATAACGAGTGATACTAATGAGGTTACACTTTACATTTCTCTAACAATTTTTATTATAAAAGTATTTTATATACTTATTAACTATCTGTATATCTTATTTGGTAAAATTTCTGTTCCCAACTTTGCCTATATTTTAATTGCTTTGCTTTCTTGTTCTTAAATTGTAGGGATTCTTTATATATTCTAGATATTAATCATATCAGATATGTAATTTGCAAATATTTTCTCCCACTCCATGGGGCTACATTTTCCATTTGACTCACAAGTATTTTTGTTTTGATGTAGTTTAATTTCTATTTTTTTCTCTTGTTGCTACCTGATTTATTTTCCATATTACTCTGAGAAGCTGGTATTTCAGTCCAGTTTTCTATATAAAAAACATCAAATTCTGAGAATATGGTTAACTTAACCAATCTGCATAACCACTGTGAGATGAGGCTGAGTTTCCTTTCAGTTCTATCTGACATCTTTGTACTCCACCAGGCTACAGTACTGCTTTAAATATTTATATTGTTACCAAATTAAGAATAATTAATTGAATAAGCTTTCTGTCCCATCCTGAATGTGCAGATTTGTCAGTTCTATAAAGAGTCTGGTTAAATTGATTAAGAAAAATATTTTTCCCAGATGGCAGGGCTTGTACAGCCAAATTGCCTTATATACTATCTCCCTTGACATGTGAAGGGCTGAGAAACAGGAAAAGGTTGTCTCTTAGGACTTCTGGCAGACTGTCACATTTTGAGAACAGCAAAGACAAGAGTTAAAAAAGTGAAATATTATGATATTCAAGGAGTGTTTGTTTCAATATGTCCTTAGGTCCATTACGTGGGATATTCTGTAAATTTGCAAGGAAAATTTTTGTTGTAATTTAAAACTTGAAAGTATCATTGCACTGAGACCATAAAGGAAACTCTTTGCCACTTGTTTTCAGTACCATTAGCTTTGGTGAAGCAGGAGCCCATGCCATGAGCCAACCTAAATCAGGAAACCCCATAAGAAAGTAGAGGCTGGGTCTCTTTCCCTAAACCCCACTGTGCTCTTCAAAAGGAAACAGGAATTAAGTTCAGGGGGTCTTCTTTTATAACTTGCATACCTCCAAAGACTATCTTCTGAGTTTCTTACAATTTTTGCTTTGGATACAGGAAACAAAATATTGCAACAGACTCTTTTAAATCTTCTGGCATCAAAGGATAAGACTGTCTGATTTCAAAAGGAAATGGTCACATTATAAAAGCTTAAGTTAGCAAACTTTCGGTAACATAATCTTGCAATATTTATTATGAATATGTACATGTGCTTCGACCAATACATTCAAGTTTCACAAGCTTATTATTTAATAGCAAGGAGGATGTTTTAAACTAAACTCTATCAAAATGAAAAACATTTGTGTGTCAAATGGCACAATTAATAGACGGAAAAGAAACCCTGTGAAATAGAAGAAAATATTTGCAAATCATCTGTCTGCTATGATTAATATCCAGAATGTATAAAGAACTCCTACAATTTAAAAACAAGAAAGCAAAATATTTTTAAAGTAAGCAAATGATTGAATAGTGAGAACCTGATGCACATTAATAGAGGATACACTACAATTTTTTCAGCTAATAAAGGAAAAAATTTAAATTTTTGCTCAGGCCATAAAAAAAAAAGACAATTTTCCTTTTAGGTTATAGTGAAGTATTTGGCAAGCTATGTGTGGAGGGAATCATGCTCTTGACCAATTCATCTTTAATACACTGAGTGCTGCTATCAGGAATAATGTATAGTCAGGTATTGCTAAAAGCCAAGTTATATTTGACAGGAATACATCTTTTTTTTTCAGCTTCTATATACATTCTATGTTTGACACATGCTCAATAAAAACCTCAGACTTGTATAATTTCACTGTTCAGATATTTGAAGGTGATGAAATATTCGCTGAAGTTATTCAGAGAATATTTAAATTTGTCTTTTTGCATTGTCCCATATGAGTGACATGCTTTGCAGAAATGATCTCCCAGTCGTAAAATTTATATGCATGTCTTCTATAGCTTGTCAACCAACTCCCCCCCGTCTGAACTATCTTGCTTTTCCTACAATTTTCAGTATTGTTTACAGTATCAAATAAAATCCAGTAAGATAACCATGTCTCTCAACTACACATAGTCATAATTTTCTTTCCAAATCGAGTCTGATGAAAATAAAATAAATGATTAAAAAAATTAAGTAATTGAAAGCTGCAATTTTAATTACAATAAGCAGATTTTATCCCTGTGTACTACTTATATTTATAGCTTTATACAAACTCAGCCAGTGAAGACCATTCTATTCTCCCCAAAAAAAGACTCTTAATAAAGAAACAATTAGGAATTATCTGAATATTCCCATGAGTTTCATTTTGTTAAGTGGTAGACTCAATTAAGGACATAACTGGATAATAATTATGTCAGGAAAAGGGTCTGTAGACTCATTGAGTATGAAGAAGGACTCTGTGATTTCAAAAGATAGTATTAGTTAAGCAAGCACATTCTTCAGTGGAGAGTCTTTGTACAAAAATCTCCTGAATTGAGATGCATCTGAGCATGCACACAAAGAATGGAACATTATGTACTGAAAATGTGTACAGAAAGAACGTAAGGGATCAAGAATTGCATGGAGAAGGAAAGGAGGGAAGGGAAAGAGGATGAAAAAAAGAATTAAGATTTGTTGTATTCATCTACCAACCTCCCACAAGGAATGTAAGCAATATGTACTATACACATGTACTAATAAACTAACATTAAAATATTCCCCTTCTGTGAGCACTTCTACAAACCTAAAGTAATGACTGGTAGATTCATGTCAGGAATCAAATTAGTCTATTTTTTCTATCTTATAATTTTCTGGATCTCACACTAGTGATTTCTGAATCCTCACTATCGTGCAAAAATCTGAAACATGCCAGATTGTAAAACCAGCACTGACTCAGTGCAGGACACCAAAAAAGAAGATCAGGTACTTGGAAAGCCTTAGGCTACTGTATGGGAAGAAAACCAACTGAGGAAACAGAGGCCCAGGCAGTTGGAGTAACAGTGAAATAATAGAGGCTACATGGCAGCCAGAGACCAAGGGAGTGCTTAAGCCAAGCCTCCTGAATCTGGTCCACACCTCCCATGTTGTCTCCTCCTGATAAAGGCAGGATAAAAGTTCCGTTCAATGATTTGTAGGACTAAAAGAAAACAGATAGTATCTGCATACAAACAAGTTCTCCAACTACTTGTTAAAACTGACAGTAAGGAAATATTATGCCATAGAATTTGAAGAGCTTTAGTTGGTCTAATAAGAGCCAGAAAATTGTCTGGCTGCTCCCTCCATTCTTACAGTGTATACCCCAGATTTCACTGGATCAGCTTTCCTGGCCTTGAATGCAAAGTTGGCCAGATTAAAATATATATGTATATATATTTATATACACACATATATACACATATATAAATATATATATATGGAGAGTCTTCAAAAAATGAAAACTAGAAATTCCATTTGACCCAGGGATTCCTTTTCTCACTATCTTCCTAAAACTGTTAAAGAGATCATACTACAGTGATGTGGGCTTATCCATGTCTCTAGCAGCACAATTCATAACAGCTAAACCCCAGAAGCATTTATATGTCCATCACCTGAATGAACAAAGAAAATGTGGTACTTATGTACAGTGGAATACTGCAGCACCATATTGTAAGATAAATCAGTAATTTGTAGGACAATGGATGCACCCTGAGACCGTAATTTTAAGGGAAATAAATCAGACACACCAAGTCAAATATCACATGACTTCTCTTACATAAGAGACCCAAATGATAAATAAAGAGCAAACTAAAAGATAGATAACAGGAAGTAGAAAGATAGATCTTTCCCAACTGGAAATCAGATCAAGAGATGAAGAAGCAGGGCAAGGGAGATTTTTTTAAAAAAGGAATTAAGATGTGTTATGCACAGGTACCAATGCCATACCAATAAATGTAAACATTATGTACTGCATATACTAATAAAAATATTTTTTAAAATAAAAAGTGAGTTGGTATATCCTCCTCACCCCAAAAAAAAAGTCTAGTTTGATGGATGGTTCTACAAAATTGGAAACATAAAGCAAGGACAGCAAGACTCTTCAAAATTGTACCAGCTGGCATGAATTTGTGAGTATCCTCTTCAAAAAAACATAAAGCTTGATCAATGTCTTTTACCAAAAGCCGTGGACTACACTAGGTGCAGGTGATCATTAAGGCATAATCTCTGTTTCCAAGAAACTCAGGTCTAACCAGGAATCAAGTACAGGATCCAAAATGTGAAATTTCAATTAATATCCAAAAACGCTACAGCAATGAATTCCACATAAGTCCAAAACACTATAATATGTAGACAGAAGAGATGGAGGGGGCCGTTCCTGGGGAGAGGAGCAGCTTGTGCAGTGACACACAGTACAGAAGTTGGGAAGAGAGTCCCCTAAGGGCTGTATCACAGGACCCCTGGGCCAAAGCCTGAAATGAGGTTAAAGAGAGAGCCACTCCTCAGAAACTTGTGTTGGGATAATGGATAAAGCCTATGATACTTTGGAAAGAGCTAAGTACCCTACATAGTTACAATTGAATCAGAAATGTACTGTGTCGCCCAATCGATTTTATGCTGCACACATTTTGTGTGTGTGTGTGTGTGTGTGTGCTTTCATCTTTACTGTTATGGTTTTGTTTTTAGGTAATATGAGAACAGTGCAGGCTGTAATAATTGCAATGAAGAGAACTCAAAGATGGGGTTACTTTTAGTACTTTAACTAGAAGAGCTGAAGAGAATATGCCTGGATGGAGGCGGGAGTGATCAGAATGAAAGAAGATGAGGTTAAAATCAGGAAAACAAAGAAGCAGCTGCTTATTCATCTGCTCTGCTCTTCTAAATGATCCTCTTCCAGGGGCAAAAT
Source organism: Dolichotis patagonum (assembly GCA_004027295.1). Classification (NCBI taxonomy): domain Eukaryota; kingdom Metazoa; phylum Chordata; class Mammalia; order Rodentia; family Caviidae; genus Dolichotis; species Dolichotis patagonum. The sequence goes on along the minus strand of PVJX010020255.1, from coordinate 17,979 downwards.
CCGTGGTGGTTCTGGGTTTCTTTTTTAATGAGGAAGGCTGTTCCTCTTTGAACAGCTGACATGGTATGATTCAGCTATTGCACATTTAATAAGGATTGAAGGGAAACAGCAAAATCTCTATATTGTCAAAGAAAATTCAATTGTTGAGGAAATTATCAGAATAATGTATGCAAACTGACTACTGAGAATTATTATAAAAATGTCATAGAGACCTGGTTCACTGTTTATACGAAGCATCTGGGTTTTCTTTCTTCATCTGCAGATTTAGGAGTGATGTGTCTTCAAGAAACCATTCCTCTGAGATGTAATCATCGTTGTTTTGGGTGCCTTGCTCCGTGTTGTAAAAGTGTCTCCTCTCATGAGGAATGGAAAGCTTACTTTCCCTTGGGTGAAGCCAATTAGCAGGCACAGATGGCTTATGATTCTCCCCACTTCAATTCTTCAAAACTTTTCACCTCTTTGTTTTGGAAAGTAGAGTTCAAACTCTTCCCTGTTAAACTGTTCTTAAATAGTTTTCTTTGCCATTATTCTTATCAAAAGAACAGTCATATGTTCCTGGTATACAGACAGTTCCTAACTAAGGATGGTTTGAGTTAGGATTTTTTGACTTTCTGATGATCTGAAAGCTAACCCAAACAGCCGTTCTGTGTTTCACTTTCAGTACCATATTCAATAAGCTATATGAGATAATCATGTTTTGAAAACAAAACTTTTCTTGCATTATAAAACAGGCTTTGTGTTAGATGACTTTGCCCAACTGGAGGCTGATGTAAGTGTGCAGAGCATATTTAAGGTAGGTTGGGATAAGCTATAATGGTTAGGTGTCATAAATGCATTTTGATGTGTGGTAATTTCAACTTGCAATGTGTGCATTGAGATATAACCCCATCCTAAGTTGAGGAACATTGGCACTGTTCCCAATCATAACAGGTCTTTGCCTTTATGCAATGTTTCATGCCAGGAATTTAAAATCACCCATCTAAGTGTTCCACACAATGTGAGGTATGAAGTGAGCATATTATTATGATTCTATTTTTGCACAGAAAAAGTTGAAGTTGAGCTTATTTAAAGCTTAAAACTCAAAGTAAACAAGAAATTTCAGTTGACAGAGTCTGGAATATTATTAAATATTCAACCTCTGACTTCCTCATGTGATCAGACGGGGATAGCTGGTTGATGCTACTTCCTCTTAGTGATAAGAAAAGTAGCTCCAGGGACATGGCACAGAGACACAGAGCTGCAGAAAGAGATGCAACAAGGTTAGAGACCTCAATTTGAATCGTAGCCCAACCACTGGTTATCTGTGACTTTGAGCAAATGATTTAAGGCAGAGGCTTAGTTCTCCTTGTGTTTAAAAGAAGATAAAAGTACTCACTTGCCCAGGTGTTGTGAGTCATCAATGAGATAGTGTGTGGGGGGAGGTAAATGATGGCTTTCACCACCTTCACAGGCTAAGGACATCTTAGACAATGGCGCACTCCTCCTCATGTGAAATGGCATCAACAACATGAACCAAGGCAAAGCCAGGGACTTCTCCAGAGATAGCGCTGCCCTCACTGTCTCCTTCCCTCTCCTGTGGTGGGAGTGCCCTGCCAGCTTCCTGTGTGTACTTGCAGTCTATCCTCACCTCTCAGTAGGAAGCTCGGCTATTGTGCCTGAGAGCTACCAGGTAACAGGTAATGGCCTCTCCTCTCATCCTCTGGGACAGCCAGTGCCCAACTGTCTTGAATCACCTGGAAAAAAATCCTACAGGAAATCTCATCAAGATAGAAATTTTGATAAAAACTACATTTATGTGGATGACCCATGAAACATCTCATTTAAGTGTTAATGGAATGTTAGTTTATGAAATATATTTTGAGATACTCTTCACTAGTTTTATTTTTTTAAATTCTCAATCTTACAGATTTTCCACTAAAATTCCTACATAAAACTGTATACAGAAGGGCTAAATTCATGAGTCAAATCATAGGCTTGCCCTAGAAACCATATAAATTTGGGCACTTTTATTTCCTGATTCAGAAAGCAATTCAGAGTTTCCAATTAAACGATAGCATGCAATTATGTGCAGGCAACTTCACTTCATTTTCTTTATCTTACATCTTTAATCTCCAGCAACATGGCTTTACTTTCTTCACCGGCAAAATAATAACACAAGATTCATAAGGAAGGCAACATCTGTACTGATTATTCAGAAAAGCAAGATATTTCTCATCTTTGTACATTTGTTGGAGGCAGAATTTTTCCCTTCGTTTCCATAGATACAGTAAGTCTGATTATTAATCAAAATGATGGACCATAAATTACAAAGCTAGCTAAATATCATCTGTCCTTATTTAATAGCCCAAACACTTTCTTGTTTACTAATTGCTTCCATTTTTATTATAATGAAAGTGGTTTTGAAGATAAAATTTGGTTACATTTAGATGCATTTCAGATACATATGCAGAAAATATGATCTTTATAGCTTGGCTATGGACAAACTGTGATCAAAGAAAGATATAACATAGATAATATGGAATAATGTATTCCTGTTTCTAAAGACAGAAAGACTGAATGCCTTCTCATTCCCTATATAACAATCACTTCACTTTCAGTTTTACCCAGCTTCTTTCTACAAATTATGGGAAATTTAATTTCAATTTTCCTCTTCAAATATTATCTGCAATGCTCAGATTACCATTTTTAAAAACTTCAAAATGTATTGGCAAAAATGTCATGACAATAGGAGGAAGTTAAAGCCAGCTAAGAGAACAGTAACTACAAGGAATAAGAAAAGGGCAATCTAGTGAGCAGCAAGCACTTGAGACCCATAGCTTTGGCTTGGTTGCAGTCAACACACTGCACCACCACCTGCAGCCAGAAAAGACTGGATTTCCTTGCCCTTCATGACCTTGGCTCTGAATGACTTCACTTGTTCCTCCTCCTACACTGCTTCCAAATCTGACAGTTGTTTACTTTTACTGCCAATTTTTTCTATTACTTTCCTCTGAAAGCACCTTTGTATCACCTGTTAATATTACACTGTATTCTTCAGAACTAGGTTTCACAGTGCTCATGATGATGACATTTCGAGCCCGGTAAATCTTTGTTACAGTGGCCTGACCTATGCATTCAGGAAGCTTACAATCTGCTAGGGAGGACCACCCGGCCACATTGCCCCGAGAAATAAAGCCCATTGCCTCCATCTTTACCTGACATTTACCCCAGCCCTATTTGCTGATACATGAAGATCTGGGTATATAAAGGTAAATTTTCCCTTAATTGGCTAAAAAGAATGTGACCAAGTCTGACCAAGGCACCAGTGTGTCTCACTGCAGCAAAATTACCCCTCTGCTGATGGCTGGATCAAAATTTCCCCTCCATTGATGACTGCAATGCAGGTCTCTGTGAAATTCCAGGGCTAAAACATGAGATGATATCTCTGATGAGGCTATGAGACTCAAAGTAAAACATACTTTCTCAGCAATAAAGATGGCAGCTTTCCAAACATCAAGTTGTCTATTAAACCACTATCTAGTTGGGGAGCCTCTGTGCTTGGTGCAAAAGTGCTTTGTTCCTCCTTTACAAGCCATGCCTGCAGAATCCATTATTTCTGAGCACTCAGTCACAACCTTTAACTTGCTTTCTTGCCTGTGACACAAGCAATTAAGGTGGAGGTCACTCTATTTCTCATCCCTTTGTTCTACTGAGTACAATTGGTCATCCCAGAACCCCTTAACCTGCAGATCTTTGTCTTTCTTCAACTTTATGCTATATTTCTGGGTGGGAGACTGAACCCTCCACAGAGGTTTCAGTACTACAATGATTTTTACTCACTATATGTTGCTAATGCCACCCCTCCCACATTTTGTCAGTCAGAAATATCTCCAGACATTTCCAAATGTCCCCTGATAAACATGATCAATTACCTCGAGTTGAAAAATCACTAGTTCACACTGACATTTACTCATTTATGCATTGATTCAGTCAATAAATATTTACTGAATGCATATTATGCATCAGGTATTGGATCACAGCAGTAAGAAAGACAGAGTATCTGCCTTCTCCTAGCCTAAAGCCATTTGTTAGTATGATCAAGTACACTATCGACTATAATTAGGTATTAAAATATTAACAAAGCAGTTCTAGGACAAAAAGAAAGGGCACCTAACTCAATGTGGAGGTGAGAAAAGGTCAAACATTTCACACAAAAAAAGTGGGGGAGAGGGAGAGAGCACATATTCAAAAAATGAGTGGAAATTATCTCAGAGAAACATACAAAAAGAACCAGAGTGTTGCAGACAGAAAACAAGTGGGCCAACAGTGAGATAAAAAAGCAAGTTAGCACCATTGGGACACTGAGGACTGTAAGCAGGGACCAGCCACAGAGTGTCTTGCATTATACATTAATGAGTGCTGACTTTGTTCTAAGGAAAATAATGAACTGTGTTTGTAGTGACAATGACTAGCTCGACTCCCTCACTCTGACTTTTGTAACTTCAGACAAATGTCTTTGTGTTGTAAGTCAGACCTTCAGTGCTTCCACGATGACCCAGAACTTCTCCAACATTGCATCAAGTTTTAATCCACTCTGTCAACAGGACAAGCCAGACCCCATCAACCCTTAAGTTCTACCCAGAAAACAGTGAGTATTTATCTGTACAGTTAAAACTAAAGTTATCTACATTTTTTCACTGTCACCAATGAAATTCTAGTGGAATTCTATGTGATTATAATCAGCTGGAATTTGTGCATTAATTAAATTAATACAGCAGTTCTTTAAGAAGGTAAGGAAAATTAACTTGCCATTAGCAGGTGAAACTAAGAGAAAAACAAATCAATGGCTTGTCAAGTTTAGACAAATTCCACTTAGACTTCCTCTTTCCTAGTCTTGAGGTTGTGTCTTGTTAGATTTATCTAGAATTCACTTGGAAATTTCTGATCTATAAAGATTTACACTTTTTAAATTAAATTTATAATAAATCTATCCCATAAGAACTGGATTTGATCTTTGTGTGAATTGAAAACATTAAATATGCAAGTGATATTTATTCAATATGCCACACAACTGAAGGCATTCAGCAGAAGAAAGAAAAAAATCCTTGTTGTGACTTTAACAGTATCTGAGTCACAAGCTGGAAAGTCCAATGAATGCCCAACATATTGGGAGAATTTTTTTTTATTTTTTTTAAATTTATTTATTTATTTATTTTTAACCAAGCAGTGATGTGTTTTAACAGAATGTATTTTTTGACAGAATCAGTTTGAAATTTGTAGGAATGAAAATTTGTTAGCACTGCTTTGCTATTAAGTATTCTTACTCAAAGCAAAGCTTTGTAGAATATGTCTATTTGCAAGTAAATAAGTTTGAATTCATTTCCTTCTTATCATCTGTTCACTACAGCATAAAACAAGCATGAGAAAAAAATTAGAAGTGCTAGGAAAAATAAAGGCAGAAATGAACTTTTCTCTCCAGTGAGAGAAACAGAAAAAGAACAAAGATTCACTTTTTCACGTAGAGAAATAGTTCAACAAATCCTACCTTTAACTTTTAGTGCACTTCAAAGCACTTCTTTTTGTCCACTGATTTTTCTCCTGGATAAAACAGTTCCTGGAGTTTTAAAGTTCTACAAAGTTCTCTTACATTTTTAATTCTGAATGTTAAGAAGAATTTCCAAGTGCTGCAACACTTAACATCCCCTTGAAATTCTATTTTTTTTCTAATATTTCATGTCAGAAATAAATTCAAATATCACTGCAGTGTTCTTAAAATAAACAACTATATAAACTTTTCTTATTTATTATTGAGGGTTTCTAAATGGTCATATCTGAATATCTAATTATGACTGTAAAGCCCATCAAAAACCTAAAATTTAATTCTTTCTTCCTAATAATATTTAATTTTGCAGAGTAACATAACAACAATGAAGTAAGAATTGTAAATAACAATTTTAAAGATCATTTGCTCAGTGACATTAAATTACAATTTTTTTAACTTAGCAAAATTGGACCAGATTTTGAAAGGCTGAAAGAAGAAAGTAAAGGCAGCAATTGAGACAGAGGAGAGGGTGATTATTATAGTTGGGGGTTCTGAGGAGAACAATTATAATCAGGACACAGAATTTATAATATTATTTTATGATGGCCACTCAGAGTTTAACACAAGAAAATGCAGGAAATCTGTCCACAACACTAAAGACACAGAATATTCAGCCAAGGGCTTGGATCCCACAGCAATGTTCTGCATGAGTCCAGATGAAGACCTAGAGCCTATGGACCTCGTGCCTCCTACAAGTCCAACTGAAGGTCTAGAGCCCACATAAAAGACTCACACCAGTCTGTTTCAGGGATCTGTGCTGGGAAGGCCCAAAGGTCAGCAGTGGAAGCTAGAAACTCTATGCCAGCAGGGTGAAGGAGTTGTGTTGGTAGGTTGAGGGTTCTACACTGGAGCTGAGAAATCACATTCATAACAAAGACCAGGGCTGTCCTGAAAAGTACCACAGCCATCCTCAGGGACACAGAGGTCCCAAGTTCCTCCAATGATGAGAACAATTGAGTACATGTCAGAAAGCCATCATGATGAGTTTGTCCTGGAGTTTAAACAGCACACATGTTCCCCTCCAGAGCCAGGAAGCAATGCTCAATGTAAGGACCAGAGCTCCCCCAAAGTGAACCACAGCCACTCTCACCAACAAAGTCCCAAGCTCCTCCAATGACAATGGTCGAACTCACTCTGGGGAAGCCAGTCACGACAAGCGCCTCCAGGAGAATCAACAGTTCAAACAGCAACACTTAGAGAAACCCACAACACCTCACTCCTCCTCTCCATGTCTCTATTTACGCTGGCAACTTTCCTCAGGTGGAACATCTGTGCTCAGCACCATGCTGATTTAATTCAGCTGGCGATAAGTTGACCACCAGTTTTTAATCCGTAACAGTGGTTATGTGATTCATAGAGGCTATGATGTGACATTCTCCACTGAGACCAAGAATCAATGAGTTATATACACACAGTGTAGAAATCCCTTCTCCCTCACCCTCCAAAAGGACCAGATATAATCTGAATTCATATAATAACATCCCTAAAGAGGACTGTATCCATCATTCCACACAAATTGGTGAAGAATATTGAAAAGGGGAGGGGGATGAAATAATCAAAAATGAAAATTCAAGGAGAAAAAACTGGAAGTACCCATGGAAGTTTTATACAGAAGGGACAAGACCATTTTAACCAGTTGTGCTTAACTGGAAATATATTGTGAATATTCAAATTTTAGACATTTATGACTGTGAAAGATATATTGCCATTAATTCTCCTCAAAATATTCCTCCTTGCTTCAAAACTATTTACTCCACTTTTCTCACCACTTTCTGAAGCAGTTCTGGAAGTCTCCTTTCATGAGTGTCTTCACAAGGTGTGATCAAAACTACAGTGAATGCTGCTGCCGAGTCCCATTCAACACAAAGCAGGCTCCTAAACACATCAAGGTGTGTTTTCACCCACCTTACTCCTTGGATCAGGCACTGAATGATTTCTGGCTCTTCCCCAATCAAAATGACCAAGAAAGATCAAGGCAGCCAGGACAATGCAACTAAAGACACTCATGAAGGAGGACATTAGAACTGCATCAGACAGAGGTAAGAACAACGGGATAAGTGTATCTGAACCTAAAGGAAGTATTTGGAGAGGAATTAATGACAATGTCTTTCAATGTAATGATTTTTTTAGATTTAAGCATTCACCATATTTGTCAATCATGCTGCATACATTCTGGGAAAAAATGTTCTTAGTATGAGAGATGTTTACATCTGGGTAAAATCTATGTCCTTCCTCAATTTTGGTGCTCTGATTCCCATTCCAGATGGATATACCTGTAGGTCAAGTGCTCTGATTATGCTAGCGCTCATGAGTTGGATACATTAACATCCTTATCAGTGCATCTGCCTCAAGAGCCTGCTGAATGGGGTCCGTCACACCAGTGGTTAACACAACGCCTCTCAGAGCGACTGTAAAGACTTAGCATGACATGTTTACCATAATAAATGCCACTTGTGAATCCCTTTGACATGACTGATATTGGTCATTGAGGCTCCATTTGAAATACCACAGTTAAAACTTACCCATATCACCGGGCATTACACAGAATATAGGAATCATAAGTACAAACTGTATGTGTCATTTCTGGATGTAGGAATAATGATGACATCAGTTCTATAACCATTACTCATTCTGTTTGCTGCCTTCCTTATTCAATGTAGAGATGTGGCTTTCCCACCTTAACAGCTTGCAGTCTAGCAAGGGGGAGAAAAACGTGGGGGATAAACATGGTGTAGGAAGAACAATACCATCATGTGGTTTATAGAAGTGTAGTTGAAGCAAGAACAGGAAGAATTTAATTCTCTACGTGACTGCAAAGGAAGAAGTCAGTTCTATAATTTAAAATAACCAAGACACTTTACCAAATATCCATCATTTTCTATCTCATGCAGCAATGATTGCAGAACTTGTACTTACAGGTTTTCAAATATATAAGGACCAGCACAGATACATTTCATGCAAAGATTTTCACAAGATTTAAGGAAAACCCAGTTCTGAGGATAAAGTTTATCTGTTATATAAAACTGAAGATAGCATGTGATTCCCTTCCTATTTATTTGCACCCACTAACTTGCTTTAGAAATGACCCACTTACTAGCAAAAGAATTCAGCTGGGTTCACAACTGAAACTCAGATTTATTTTCAACATAACCACAGACAAGTGTCTATTTTATTCTCACATATATCCATAGGAACTACAATGGCTAGTACTTGCAGAAAAAAAAAAAGAGTCATAGGTTGGGGATTTAGCTCAGTGGCTTAAGTGCCTGCCTTGCAAGCGCATGGTCATGAGCTTGATCTTGGTACTAAAAAAAAAAAAAAGTGCTTACTACTCTTATGCAAAATATATACACAAATATTTAAGAATGTTGACAGCTCCCCAAGATATTGGGTGGCCACTGTACCTAAAGCTATACCTTGTCTTTTAGGAAATAACTTATAAAAACTGTTCATTCACAATCACTTGATAAGTGTAGTGTGTAATAATGGTAAAGGCCATGAGCCTTTGCTCTCAAAATTTCTGTTTGCCAAGTTCTCTTAGAATGAAAGTAAGCCTGGAATACATTTAAACACATATTAGCAAACAGACACAAAAATAGGTAAGTCTGAGTTCTCTCACCTCTTAAGAGCACCGACCAGCACAATCCACGGTAAATTGCAGCAATATGCTGACAGCAGGAGTCAGGTATATTTCTAGTCAGAAACAAATGGTAGAATCTCAATTCATGGCTACACGTGGGATCACATAGAATCCTAGGCATAGGGCACTACTCTCAGTGGTCTGTTACAGGGTTTCTCAACCTCACTACTACTGATACTTTCAGCTAGATAATTCTCTGTCCTTGGGGAAGGGTTCCATGTCTAGTAGGATTTTCAGTGGCATCTACTCACCAAAAGTCAGTGGCTGCATTTTGCTCCCGTTATGACAAGATGTCTCCAGACATCACCAGATATACCAGGTTAGGTGCTAGTGAGTTGGGTTTGAAGGTAGTGCATCCTTGGTTGAGAAGCTTGGTTTGCTGAGGATACTAGATCCAATTTATGTAAGTCAGCAATGTCTATGCAACACTTCTAACCAATCCATACGACTTGTACCCTCTCATTTTACCAATGAAACCTCATTTCTAGCATAGGTTATTTACGATTAGGACACCTACTAGGACTAATCAGAGAGCAAAACATGAGAGTGCCAGTAGCAGGTGCCTCTGGAGACTGCATTCCTGATTAGAGTCTTTCAAATGCTAACTGCTTGTGGTGGGTGTATGCCTGATTAGAGTATTTCAGATGTTAACTAACCATACTTCTGACTTCAAATAAAATGAAAACGTGTTCTCTAATTTACACCCCAGGTTGCAAGTACTCACATATACCTCACAAAAGCAGCTGGAAAGCTTGAAGGCTGTGCTGTCTTGGAAAAAGTAAAAAGGCTTGATAGCAAGAATGCACGTTTTGACACAAGCCCACAGGCTGTAATCTTGCTGGGAAGATGACTGATGTGTATGTAGCACACTGAGATCTACATCTTTGCTCCCTCGGTTATATACAAATGAAACGATTTTGCTGGTGCAAAGAACATTTCTCATAGCAAGTTTTCAGTTCAAAGATAATTGCACAAAAGTTCTACAAGTATGCAGGGTAAATATTTGGGTAAGGAGATCTAAATAATGAGAGATACCTGCATCTGGATTCCTTTATTCATGAAGTCTAACAGCTAGCTATCTTCCCATCAGCAGCTTTGATACATCAAAACTGGGAGGTGGTTTTAGAAGGCTCTAGTTCAGGTGTTAGTTATACATCAGGACTGAATAGAAAATGGTTATGCTGAGAAATGACAGCTACTCCTCATCCAGTGTGAGATGATCTGGAGACCCTTTCTGTGTATAGAACATAGGTAAAACAAAATGGGGCTGGGGATTTAGCTCAGTGGCATATGTGCCTGCTTTGCAAGTGCGAGGTCATGAGTTCGATCCCTGGTGCCAAAAAAAAAAAATCAAATAATGAGCACATGGAGTTGTTTTCGATAGTATCATGCCCCTGGGCAGGTTAACAGAGGCATTATGCCTAACTCAGTGAGCAAAAGAAAGATGGAATCAGAAAGCGAGTCAAGGAAAGAAAAGAGGGCAGTTGGCATATTTTTTCAAGGCAGGCATCTCTTCCATGCACTTTTCTCCATCTCTGTGCAGTGTGCATGGACCAATCCACACTGAATAAAAGGTATACAAGGTCTGGGTAAACCAGAGGCCTTGTCTTTGAGGATGTGCCTATCCAGGATATCCAAATGAATCCTTTAAAACAGCAGGGAAGGCAATAAATAGGCTTATTAATAATGCAGCCATGAATGTCCACTGACTTCAGAATATAGGAAGTTATATGCTCCGGGGACAAGACCAGCCACCATTATATCTTCTGAAGAAAAAATCCTCTGGTGAGAGTCAAATTGTTTCAAGGTCTACAAAGAATCTGATCAGAGAAGATTGTATAAAGGAGCTAGAGGTGTACTACCTTTGGCGTGTGGAATAGGGGAATCCTATCCATATACTCCTGCTGCCTCTTTCTGTTTACTAACTTACCAGGCGACTGGACAAAGAAACTTGTACCAATCACACACTCAAATAAACTGGAAAAGCAGTAGAAGAGGGCTTTCTTCCTGTGGACTCACGTTTTCCTTATGCATCTGTAAAACACTTTTATAGCTCACCCTTCCCAGAAGAAGACAGTGATGAACCTATGAGCTTGCTTTATGCAGTATGCTCTGGGTTTCTTTCCCTTGGCTCTTTCACCAGAAAGTGAATATTCTACTCTGCTCTCTATCCCAGGTAAGCTGTCATTGTCCAGATGTTCAATCAAAGGTGATCTGTTAGGAAGTCATTATTGTATTACATATGAACTACGGTCTCCAGTCCAGTTTTTCACCTATCGTGAAATGATATCTTGATTTTTGTCTGTTGGTTTCTGTATTTATATCTTAATTTTTAACTCAGAAGGGTAAGAAAAAGGTTAACTATTGCCAACATCCAATAAAAAACACATACAAGAAACTCTGAGGTATAAGAACCAGAACTAACATGGGAAGAAAATATTTGAATATCAAGGTTTCTGGTGTAATAGTGATAGGTAGCTTTTGAGTCTCACAGTTTAGAAAGGAAAAGTAGCATTTTAATATTATGGCATCTTGGCAGCTATTGCAATATTGTCCTCAGGTGAAAGGCTAAACATATATTCATTAGGTTTGTCAACAGGCTAGAAGACACCATATACATGGTCTATATAATCCATAACTATGAGATATTACTATACAGGAAATATGCCATCTTCTTCAGTCGTATGGATAAGTAGCTCCAGAAATTTATTAAAAATACAAAAGCTATGTAGGCAACTAAAAAAACTGTGCCTGAAATACTGTCTTTAGAAAGCATATTTGCTCAAAATGAACCAAGAAATTGAATTAGCTGTAAAAATATGCTCTGACAGGAGCACGATAAGGAAAGGAAAATGAAAGAAGGCAGGAAGAGAGCAAGAGACTGACATAGGAGGGAGAGATAAGACCTTGAAGACCATATTAGATGGAAGAAGAGACAGACTCAGGTCTGCTTGCTCTTTAAGAGGAGATCTGAAAAGGAGAAAAGTTCAGACCACATGGAAAGATGACGTGCAATGGTTCAGAGACTCAACCCGCACCAACAGCCAGACAGGTGAATGAACAATTCTTTGGTGAATCCATCCCTTTGCCATTGACTTGTCTTAGGTGACACTAAGGAGAACAGAGATGAGCTTTCCCAGCCAAAATGTGTCAAAATTTCAGATTCATGGCTGAAATGATGAAGTTGATATTTTTTGGTCACTTCATTTTGGAGTGGTTTGCTAGGCAACAATATGTAAGTGAAATAACTCTTTTGGGGATTCAGTATCAGAAATAAATTGGTCTTGGTGGCACTTTTATGTACTTCTTAATTGTGCACAGTTTTGATCAAAGAAGAGTTGAACAAATCCTAAACTTCTACTTAGTGTTTAACTAGTTCAGAAATAAAATATTTCTTTTTCCAGTAAGTTCACTGTAGTGTCTCAGCCAGTCAAATATTCAGGTAATATTATGGTATATGATGTGCTCCTTCAAAATGTACTGTCAGCAATATATGTATAATTTCAGAAATTTTTCTTCAATTTTATGTTTTGATGTTTATTTTCTTTCTTTCCTTTTTCTTTTCTTTTTTTATTTTAAAGAGAATAAAATAAAACTAAACTAAACAGAACAAAGTAGATCAGATAGGACTGCTGATCAACACAGGACTTCAAAACAAGACAACAGGAAATCAACATTGGCTACCATAATGTGTCTTGTTTTCTTCAAAATAGTTGTCCATATTTTCATGTGCATTACATTCAAACAAAACAAAATAGTATTAACTTGGTCAATACAAAAGAATGAAAGCATTACTGGCTTTCAAAACCAGAATATGGGAAATCAACAATGGCTACCATTTGTTGTTTGTGTATAGGAATGCTATTGATTTTTGAATGTTTATTTTGCATCCAGCTACATTACTGAATTACTAGAAGTCTTTCAATGGAGTTTTGGGGGTCTTCTATGTAGAGTACCATATCATCTGCAAATAGTGATAATTTAACTTCTTCCTTTCCTATCCTTATTTCTTTTATTTCTCACCCTTGTCTAATTGCTCTGGCTAATGTTTCCAGCACTTGAATAGGAGTGGTGACAGTGGGACAGCCTTGTCTTATTTCTAGTTTTTAGTCAAAATTTTCAGTTTTTGACCATTAAGTATAATGCTGGCTATTGGTTTGTCATAGATAGCTTTTATCAGATTGAGATAAAGACCATCTGTTCTGTTTTCTGTAGAGCTCTTATCATGAATGAGTGTGGGACTTTATTAAAAGCCTTTTCTGCATCAATTGAAATGATATGTGATTCTAATCTTTAGCTCTATTGATACGGTGTATTGTATTTATTGATTTGCATATGTTGGATCATCCTTGCATTCCTGGGATAAATCCCACTTTGTTGTAATGTAGAATCTTCTTGATGACTTGCTGCATTCTGTTTGCCAGTATTTTATTGAGGATTTTTGCACCTACATTCATTAGGGAGATTTGCCTATAGTTCTCTTTTGAGGTTGGATCTTTCTCTGTTTTTGGTATTAGGGTAATACTTCCTTCCAGGAATGAGTTAGGGAGAAATGCTTCCCTTTCAATTTCATTGAAGAGTCTGAGGAGTGTTGACATTGTCTTCTTTGAATTTCTTGTAGAATTCAGCTGTGACTCCAACAGGACCTGGGCTTTTTTTTTGTTGGTAAGGTTCTAATTTCACTTTCAATTTCATTAATTGAAATTGGGTTATTCATCACATCATCTTGATCCAATTATGGTAAGTCATATGCTTCTAGGAATCTGTCCATTTCTTCTGTATTATCAAACCTATGTGAGTAAAGGTTTTCAAAGTAGGTATTGATGATCTTCTGTATTTCCACAGGGTCTGTAGTGATTTTGCCCTTTTCATTCCTTATTGCACAAATTTGAGTTTTTTCTTTCCTTTTTTTAATAAGGTTGGCTAGGGGTTTATTAATTTTATTTATTCTTTCAAAGAACCAGCTATTTGATTCACATATTATTTGTATTGTTTTCTTAGTCTCTATAGCGTTGATTTCTGCTCTGATCTTTATAATATCCTCCCCTCTTTTGGTTTTGGGCTTGACTTGCTCTTCTTTTTCTAGATGTTTCAGTTGTAGCATCAGGTTGTTTATTTCTGTTCATTCTGTTTTCCTGATGTGCGAATTCACCATAATAAATTTTCCTATGAGGACTGCTTTCATTGCATCCCATAGATTCCAGTAAGTTGTACTTGTATTTTTGTTTGCTTGTAGATATTGTTTAATTTCTTCTCTAATTTCCTCTGTGACCTACTGACTGTTCAGGAGTGTATTATTTAATTTCCATGTGTTTACAAAATTTTTGAAGTTTCTTTTGTCATAATTTCTAGTTTCATGGCACTGTGATCAAATGATATGCATGGGATAATTTTTATTCTTTTGCATTTATTTAAGCATGTTCCATGTGCTAGTATATGGTCTATTTTAGAGAATATCCCATGTGAATCTGAGAAGAATGTATATTCTGATGTTACTGGGTGGAACACTCTGTACATGTTTACTAAGTCCGTTTGTTTACAAATTTGATTCAGTTTTGTTATTTCTTTGCTGATTGTTTTTCTAGTGGATCTGTCTCTTTGTGTCATTGGGGTGTTAAGTTCTCCCATTATAATTGTGTTATTGCTTATTTGATTTTTCATTTCTATTAATATTTGTTTTATATGGCTAGGTGCTCCCATATTTGGTCCATATATATTTAAGATTGATATCTCTTCCTCTTGAAGTTTTCCCGTAATTAGTATGTAGTGACCTTCTTTATCTCTTTTGATCATTCTTAGTTTGAAGTTCACATTGTCTGAAAACAGAGTAGCTACCCCTGCTTTTTTTGTTTGTTTTGTTTCCTGTTGCATGGAGTATTATTATCCATCCTGTGACTTTCAGTCTGTGAATTTCCTTTTGGGTTGGATGGGTTTCTTACAAACAGCATATGGTTGGATGTTGGTTCTTAATCCATTCTGCCATTCTGCTTCTTTTAATTGGTGAATGAAGGTCATTTACATTAATGGTTATAAGTGATACATATTGGCTTATTTTTGTCATGTTATCTTTTTGCTGTTGGTTCTTTATCTTTCCCCTCTATTTAATTGTTTGCCCCACTTGGTGGTTTTTTTTCTGTTGGTGCTCTTGAAATTGTAGTTATTTTTATGTCTATCTAGAATATCTTTCAGTATTCTTTGCAGGGTTGATTTGGTGGTCATTAAGTTCTTTATCATGGAAGTATCTTATTTCTCCATTGATTTTGAAGGATAGTTATTCAGGGTACATAAATCTGGGTTGGAAGACATTTTCCTTTAGGATTTGAAATACTTCACTCCATGCTCTTCTTGACTTCATTGTGTTGTGAAGTCTGCTGTGATTCTGATAGGCTTTACTTTATAGGTGATTTTCTTCTTTTCTCTAACAGCTTTTAATATTCTGCTCTTATGTTGACTTTCTGGGATGTTGATTATTATATGTCTGGGTGTAGTTTTATTTTGGTTATGACTAATTGGAATTCTATGACTCATTTATCTGTATGTCAGTTTCCTTTCCTATGTTTGGGAAATTTCTGCTATTACTTCTATAAATAACCTTTTAATATAATTTGTTTTGTCACCTTTTCTGTTTACCCTTATGATTCTTATATTGTTTTTCCTTGCATCATCTTGCTACTGTTGAATTGTTATTTCCTAAATCCTTGTTATTTTTAAAGGGCCTTTCCTTTCCTGTTCACTAGCTGCAATCTTGTCTTCAAGGTCTGAAAGTCTGTCTTCACTTTCATTGAGGTGGTTTTGCCAGCTTTCAATGGAATTTTTGATTCCCTGGATATCCCTTTGAATCTGTTTCATGCATTCTAATTCTTTCTTATATTGTTCACTCAAGGTTTCCATCATTTTGCAGTGCTCCTCAATTTTTTTTAACTATGTCTTCTTTAAATGTGTTCAACATTTCTTTCATTATGTTTGTCATTTCTTGTTTTACCTGGAAGTTTATTTCTGATCTGTGTTCCCTTACAGCTTCATGAAATTCTTTCTTTACTTCAGTTGCTGTTATTTCAGAAGTTTCAGGTGTGAGGCTTACACTTTCTTCTATGTTCATGTCTTCTAGGCTTGTTTGGGATGGCTGGAGTTTTGAGATTGCATTTTGCCATTTTGTCATTTTCACGTATGCCCCTGGAGGAGACAAATGCAAAGTCTCAGTTGTTTCCTGGGTTTAGGATGGCTGTCTGTACTGGAGGGAGTTTCTCCAACTGAGTGGGGGTCTTTAGGCAGGCCTTTCCAGGTCCCTAGCAGCAGCCAGAGGCTCCCCAAATAGGGGTAGTACACTGGGAGGCCCTTCAGCAAACCCCACGTGGAATGGCAGCTCCATGGCTGCTTAAGGTTGCTGGGTAGGACCCTAGTAGGTTCTGAGTGATGTACTAAAGCTGAATGGCTAGGTGGAGCATGCTGTGGCGTCCTTCCATTCTTGCCACACAGCACACTGAAGCTTCCCAAGTGCTTGGGGTCACTGGGTGGGAACTATCAGGTTCCAAGCTACCTACCAAAGCTCCATGGCTTTTTGGTGTCACTGGGCAGGACCCTACCAGGATCCAAGCAACTTACCAAGGCTGCATGGCTAGGTAGATTGTGCTGTGCAGGCCTTCATCTTGCACCACACAGCAGACCGAAGCTCCCCAACTGCTTGGGATGGTCACATGGGTTCCTACCAGTTTCCGTGCGATGTACCAAGGCTGTATGGCTAGGTGAAGTTCGCTGTGCAGGCCTTCAGCTCATGCCACTCAGCACAGAGAGGCTCCCTGGCCATTTGGAGTTACTGGGCAGGGCCCAAATAGGACCCAAGTGATGTTCCAAAGATCCCCAACTGTGGGGAGTCACTGGACAGGACCCTACCAGGATCCAAGCAACTTACTGAGGCTGCACAGCTAAGTGGAGTTCTCTGTGCAGGCAGTCAGCGCACACCACTTGGTGCACACATGTTCTCCAGTTGTTTGGAGTTGCTGGGCCACTTTTCCTTTTCTTTTTAAAACTGTTTTTAGTTAAAATTTTAATAGTCTGATATATTTATTTTGTCTCCAATATCTACCACTTTCTCTGAAATCCTTTTTATTTTTCTTTAAATCATTTTCATTTTTAAAATTTTCCCTCTTTTATTTATATTTTTCATGAAGTATTATATTTTGTTTATTAGCTGTGTGTATTTGCTCTTTTAGAATTCCTTCCAGGGGGGGGCTCTGCCAGGCCCAGTTATCCATGCCCAGCTTCTGCAACTCAATTAAGAGAGCCGGGAGTCTACAGAGAGGTGGAGGAGGAGTTCCAGTGACCTGGGGAGAGTTGGAGATCTATATTCTGGCTTTTGAGTTCCTGGGGAGCTACTGGGATGCTGGACTGCTTCCAGCAGAGTGCAGGGCCTCAGTCAACCATGCTCAGTGGCCTTGTTTCAGTCCAGGAGGCAGGAACCTTGTTCAAGGACTCTGGGCTCAACTGGGCTGGCCTGGAGACAGCCTACAACCAGCACTGCCAGCTGCTGAGTTCATATCCACACCCCTAGGACAGGGGATTGTGCCCCAGGGGTTTCTCTGGCCCCAGTTCTCCACACCCTGCTTCTGCCTCTAATTTAGGGGGCCAAGTACCTGCAGAGGAGCTGAGACTGCTCCAGTAGCTGAGGGTGCAGGAGGAGATCTGCAACACACCCAGAGGAAGCTTTGGAACACTACTCAAACCAAGGAAATAAAGAAAAATGACAAAAGGAAAGACCACA
>PVJX010020254.1:0-33635 GCA_004027295.1 Dolichotis patagonum | reverse complement strand
TTAACTTCAGCCTTTCTGGGGATATATTTCAGTGACATAGCACCTACCTGAGCAAAACCCAGACTATGAGGAAAATATTACAAAAAATCAAGAAATAGTATCTCATGTTGTTAAAAGGCTTTTACACAACAAAAGAAATCACCAACAAAGTGAAAAGACAACTCACAGAATGAGAAAAAAATATGGCCAGATGTTCCTCAGACATAGGACTTGTATCAGGTCCCCCAAAATTGGGCATCTGAGATGGACACATACTTCTCAGATGAAGAAACACAAATGGAAAAGAAACATATGAATAAGTGTTCAGCATCTTAAGTCATTCAAGAAATGAAAATTAAAACAATACTGAGGTTCAGAAAAAGTGCTAGCATCATAGAATAAACCAATAACAAATGCCAGAAGGGACTGTGGGCGGGGGGAGAAAACCTTCTCCACTGTTGGTGGGAGTGCAGACTGGGGAAACTACTTTGGAAATCATTATAGAGATTCCTCAGCAATCTAGGATTAGAGGTCTCATCAACCCAGCTCTTCTTCTTCAGGATATCTTCCTGAAAGAATTAAAAACATACCACAGAGATATATGTGCACCCATGTTTATAGCAGCACGATCTATAATAACTAAATCTTGAAGCAACCCAATTGTCCATCAACTGAGGAATGGATGAAAAAAAAAAATGATGGATTATTTTATACAGTGGAGTACGACTGAGTCATAAAAAGGATAAACTTGAGGGTTTTATAGGTAAATGTATAAAAATTGAGACCATACTAATAAGTGAAATAAATCATTCTTATATGCATAAATGTTTTATTGTCCCCCTGGTGTGAGAAATTGAAAGTTTAAAAATGGTCTAAAATGTACGATACTTAATGTGAAATGGGAAGAAATTGTTTAAAAGAAAAAAAGGAAATAGGATGTGAGAAAGGGGAAAGGAAGGAAGGGAATAGAAAAAAATGCAAATTAGCTATGCCATTAGTATATCTGAGTTTACTGAAAAGTAAACTTCATGCTAATATTCATTGGAGAAATTTTTATGCCCATGTTTTATGCTCTAAGTAACTTTTTTGAAGATGACAATATGTAATATATTAACCATTGTTATTCTCCCAATATTTTGCTATGAAATTCTGTTTTACCTTTATTCAATTATATATATTAAAGGGTAGTTGACAATTATTATAAGTGCTTCCTAGTGCTTAGAATTAAGTAAGCCATGCATTGCATTTATAATAAAAAATCCAATGGATATTTGAGAAAAATAAAGAACTTCACATATCTAAGAAAACACTTATGGTAAATATGGCAAAAACTGGAAATAAATTGAATTGTGTGCTTATTTTCTTTTAGTACGGTGTGAACCTCTATGAAGTATCCAGTTGGAGTGAATGGTTCAATTAATCTTTCACTTTAAAAGAAAATGCTTTAAAGGATAAACTAACACTATATCTTACAAAATACTGTATTTTATTTTATTTTGTTTTATTTTATTTTTATTTTAGTGGTCTTGGTGATCCAATTCAGAGCCTTGCATTTTCAACACACATACTCTACCTCTGTTACAAAAATTATTTGTAACAAACAAATGAAGTAAACAAACAAACAAACAAACACACAAATGAAGTAAATGTCAACGTTTTCAGAATACTATATGAAAAATAAAAATAACACAAATATCAACAGGCTGAACAGATAACTTTGCATACATACTGAATTGAAATATTTCCATTGCCTCTGAATAAAAACAAGTTGCACAAATCAAAATAAAAATGATATTATTCCAGAAATTATGACATATCCACTGCATTTAATATTTGGATATTTTGGCCATCTTGCAAATAAGAAAATAGTTAAGAATCTCAATAGGAAAGAAGTATACTACAATGATAAAACACAATTGAATAATGATCCTTTTAGAATAATTTGTGAGCAAGATATAATTAAAAACAATTTCCTACATACTAGAAAACTAGCCACCAAAATTTAATTTTTACTTTGATGTATTATAATTCTCCAAGATTCTGAGCAGCATACATTGTTGTATCTTGATTTGCAAGGTAAGCATATAATAATTGATAGTAAAATATATCAGATCATTATTTTTGCTAATCAGATACCTTTTAAAATTTCCATTATTGCTGCCTCCAGAAGGCCATTTCCTCCATGCACCCAGCACGGGCAGAGAGAACCAGGAGAAGGCCCTCCTCTGCTTGCCTGGCACCCCCACTGGCATGCCTTTTCCTCCACACACCCAGCATGGGTTGAAGGAGACAGATAGATCCAACTCTGCCTACTGTGTGACACCACCAAAAGGCCACATGGAGGCCAGTGTGGGCAAAGAGAACCAGCTGATCCACCTTCACCTTCAGGGAGCTGCCCCAGAAGGCTCCTTCCTGCAGGCAGCCAGCAGGAGCAGGGACACACAGCCAGGTAAGCCCCATGCATCTGTAGGCCAACACTGCAGAAACTTGGTTCCCTCAGACAGCCATCACGCACTAGCAGAATCAGACAAACACACCCCTGTGTGTCTGCCACCATTGTGGGAGTCCCAGTGTAGACACACAGACTGAGAGAAGCAGCCCCACCTACATGCACCCCTGATTATCAATGAAGCCCTAGTGTAGCTGCATAGCTCTGGAGAAGCCCACTCCACACTCTGCTACCTCCTTGTAAATCTGTAATTAGAGGAACCCAGATGCCTGTCCCACATCCCTATACTTCTTATGGGCAGCCAACATGGGCAGTGCCTGGGACCCTACAACCAGCTTGTTAGGAGGAACTTAGGAGAATGTCAAGATGAAGGAGCAAAAGGCAAACTCAGACCTCCAGCCCACACACAGTAAGTCTGGGAGATACAGTCATGGCACAA
This sequence comes from Dolichotis patagonum, assembly GCA_004027295.1. Taxonomy (NCBI): domain Eukaryota; kingdom Metazoa; phylum Chordata; class Mammalia; order Rodentia; family Caviidae; genus Dolichotis; species Dolichotis patagonum. The sequence goes on along the minus strand of PVJX010020254.1, from coordinate 30,768 downwards.
AATGAAAGTCACACACCTGAAATCTCAGAGAGGATAGCAACTGAAGTAAGGAAAGAGCTTCATGAGATTGTAAAAGCAATCAAATCAGAAATAATGTTTCAGGTAAAGGAAGAAACTACAAACACACTGAAAGAATTGTTCAGCAGGTCTAAAAAAAGACATAGGCATAAAGAGAAGCATAGGAAAATGTTGGATATCTTGAATGAATGTAGAAAGCAATTACAATGCACGAAACACATTCAAACAGAGATGCAGGAAATTAAATATTCAATCAAAAGATGGAAAAACTGCTTGAAAGAGACCAAAGATAGACTTTCAAACCTTGAAGACAGGATTTCAGCTAGTGATCATGAAAGGGAAGATCTCTTAAACATAACATGGAATCAGGAAATAACAACTCAACAGCTTCAAATGATGCAAAGAAGCATAATTTAAAAGTGATAGGTATAGGGGCTGGGGATTTAGCTCAGTGGCTTAAGCGCCTGCTTTGCAAGCAGGCAGTCATGAGTTCAATCCCCAGTACCAAACAACAACAACAAAAAAAAGTGATAGGTATCAATGAAGAAGCAGGGCTCAACACAAATGAAATTAAAAGGATATTCACAGAAGTAATAGAAGAAAACTTCCCAAACATGGGAAATGGATCTGGCATGCATTTAAGTGAAGCATATAGGACTCCAAATAGCCATAACCAAATTAATTCTACACCCTGACATATAATAATCAAGATCCCAGAAATTCATCACAAGAACAGAATATTAAGAGACAGATCACCTATAAAGGAAAACCAATTAGAATCACAGCAGACTTGACAACACAAACCATCAAGTTAAAAAGAGTTTGGAGTGAAGTGTTTCAAACCCTGAAAGAAAACAACTTTCAACCCAGATTGATCTACCCAGTGAAACTGTCTGTCAAAATTGATGGAAAAATAAGATACTTCCATGATAAAGAACAACCGAAGGAATTCATGACTACCAAACCAACCCTACAGACAGTGCTAAAGAATATTCTAGAGAGAGATAAAAATGACCATGGTTCCAGGAACAGCAGCAGAGGAGGATCACCAAACAAGAGAGGCAATTGAATGAAGGGGAAAAGTGGAGGGCCAACAACAGGAGGATAACAGAGCAGAGATGAACCAATGTATACTGGTCATAACCATTAATGTAGATGGCCTCAGGTCAGTAATAAAAAGAAACTCAGGGGGCTGGGAATTTAGCTCAGTAGCCTAAATACCTGTTTGGCAAGTGCAAGATTGTGAGTTCAATCCCTAGTACCAAAAAAAAAGAAAAAAAGAAACACAGGGAGAGTAGATCAAGAAACAAGATCCATCGATACACTGTATATAAGAAATACATCTAACTGGAAAGGAAATTCATTGACTGAAAATGAAAGGAGAGAAAACAATTGTTCCATGTGACAGGAGACCAGGAAAAAAAAAAAGCAAGAATAAGTTGCCCATCAACTGCAGAACGGATAGGAAACCTATGGTATTTTCATGCAGTGGAAAGCTACCCAGATATAAAGTAGAATAATCTCAAGGTAAATGGACGCAACTGGAGATTATGTTCATGGCCAAAACAGTTTGAACTCATACGTGTGAACCCTAGCATAAGAAACAGAAGATGTTAATGGGATCCAAAAACAAAAGAGTTAATGTAAGAGCAAAGGGGAGGAAACACCTGGGAGGGAAAGGTGGAAACTACTGTCAATTTGTTATTGTCTTATCTTGAACTCTTGCATTGTTTACACAGTTTTGTGAAGGTTGGCTTTGTTCTGTCTTGTCTTGTTAGATTTTATGCTCTCAGATGTTAGGGGCAGCTATTTTGAATATAATGGGATATTTTATAATCATGGTTTCTTATTATACTGCTTTGAAGTCTTATAATGCTTTCATTCATTGGTTTGATGGGTTTTATTCTGTTATGTTTGATTTTATTATGTGTTATGGTATGAACAGCTATTTTGACGAAAACAAGATATGATGGCAGCCATTGATGATTTACTATCATCTTGCTTTGAAGTCCTACCATTCTTTTGTTCTTCTGTTTTGATTGTTTCTATCCTGTTGTGTTTTATTTGATTTTATTATGTGAGATGATATAAACAAATTTTTTTGAGAAAAATGAGATATTATAGTAGTCATCATTCATTTCTTGTTATTTGGTTTTGAAGTCCTGTAATTCTTTCATTCTCTTGAATGGTTTTATACTATTTTGTTATGTTTGATATTATTGTGTGTGAAGGTATGTTCAACTATGTCTAAGAAAAAACACATTATGGTAGCTACTGTTGATGACCAGTTGTCTTGTCGTGAAGTGCTGTGTTCCTTGCCTTGTTCTGCTCTGATTTGCTTTGTTCTGTTCTCATTTGTTTTATTCTCTTTTAAAAAAAGTTTTAAAAAATAAAATTCCTATTATTAAACATTCTTCTATGTTTTTCAATTTAGTAAATTTAAATTAATATCCTTTCAAAGAAGAATACAGCCTAAATGGATTTTAAACCTCAAAAAGACAATATATTGGTCTATAGATTACAAATGGAAGTTTGCAAAGTATTTGTTTTAATCTCTGTGAACTTTTGCTAAATTTTATAAAGGAAATAATAAAAGGGAAAAATGTATCAAGTATTCTAATGCAATGGAAAGAAAATGAAGTGAAAAAATCATTTGAAACCTTTTTTAGTCATATCAATTAGACTTCCACTTGTCATTTAATATTTTCATAACTGGATGGAATACATGAGGTATCACTGCTGTTCCCCACGAACACCAGTAGGTATACTTGACCTAGGTTACACATAATTTACAATTTTCTGAAAATTTGTGCATATACAAAATGTGAAGTATTTGTTTAACCTCTTTACTTCAGCAATAATCTTTTCTCTGCATTTTTTAGGACAACACCTCAGTCTGTTTTTCACTAAATGCACAATGAAATCTTCCAAAATTCAGGAAATTAAACAATATTATTCTTAGATTATGGTTGAAGCTAATAAAACATGAAGCAAATATCTCTGCTTTACATGACAAAAGGAGAAATCAGTCTGCCATGTGAAACTTTCCAGTGTTGGTGTCAACTCTCTACTGTTTCCAAAATTTAAATGGCATTGTTAAGGGCTGGGAGTATTAATGCAATAATTCAGGACATGGATTCTAATATTAGTTCCTTTGAGTTTAAGTAACAACTGATGATTCCTTCATGTTTCATTTTTAGAAAGTTACTTTAACTGCTTCTCTGGCTCCAGTGCTGAGGTTACAGGCATGTGCCCCTATGCCTGACACTAAGAATTCTCTTTAAAAAATACAAATTCATATTTGTCTGTTTCCTGTCCAACGTTGACTTTGACTTGAATATATCTGTTAGATTATCTCCCCCTTGAAATTCTCACTTTATCACATTTCAACACTGATGCAGAAAATAACAAGTTGAATGTAGCAAGTATTGTCTCATCCCCAGGATATTCTTTAATCAGGGTTAAAATCTTTCCATGGGGTAGAATTTATTATACTTATTTGAATTTGTGGATTAGAAGTGGATACAAGAGCTATATTATCTGAGTGGTCCTTGGTTTGGAATGGTATTAAAAGAATAAGATTTTTTTCCTCAAATCTCACCTAAAAAGTAATAGTTTACTGAACTTATTAACCATGAGTTTCACAAGAACTCAGTCCTTTCCATGGAAAGATAAGCCCATTTACTGTTTTCCTAAGAAAATTCTCACAGATCAACTTACTGGAAACAATACTCCTCTGAAAAAACAACTTAAGTATTTAAAAAAAAAAACTTTTTGAGGCTGGCTTCAAGAATTTCATCCAAATATGCCCACCATTTTCAAACTATTTTGTTGTGAATTCTTTCTAATTCCAATCAATCTGATGTTTCATGTGACCCAATTTAAATTATTCACCATCAAACTTAAAATTATCTGTGTTCTGACCTCCCCTTTCTGAAACAACTGCCCTATCATAATCAGCCTGGGTTACTCCTGCCCATAGTCAGTTCCAATAGATTTAGATTCTCTTATTAGTCCTTGTTATTTCTACTATTATTAGCCTGATTACTTTAGTATTTCTTCATCATTTACCAGTGATGGAAAATGTAAGAAAAAGCATCTGTTCATATACATTCTATTTAACAACAACAACAAAAAACTATATTTGTCTGTTCTATATATATATACCAGAAAAGTTTGTGCATGGATTTCTTTATAAATGATTTCATGAGTCTTTTTAATTATACATACTAATTTACTTTGTCTTTTTGCCTTTACATTGTACAATGTCTGTATTCAACTCAAATACAGAGATGAGGTTAGTTTCTGATGGCTACAATCTAGCATGGATTCTTATTTAAAAGCAGCCCAACTTCTAAATGACTTGCCACTAAGTAACTGTGAAACATTCTGAAACACAGGTAAAGGGCCCCAAATCTCAGTGCTCTTCTTGTTTCTGAGGTGTGTGTATATCCTAACATATACAGTCCCTGTGAAAATAAAAACATGCAAGAAGAATAGAGCTTGCTACGTAGACTTTGACATATCATAGGTGTGCAGTGCAGTACAGTGCAGTTATGATCTTCACTACTTTCTGATATTCCTGTTAGTACATCAGATAATGTATCAAAATCTCCTGGTAGGAACTTTTTAGAGGATCTGTTAATGTCTTTATTCATATTAATGTCATTTGGGAGTCCTGTAGATCAACAGCTTCCATATCAATTGAACAAGCTGCAGAAGTTAGTTCTTCAAAATATTCCACAGTAATCCAATGACACATCTTCAGCTAGGGAAACTCGGTCCCACATTTTAAAATAACAAATAAAAGGCACTGAGGACTTGTTTGCATATGTAGTCTGATTATTGCTTCTGAAGATAATCACTGAGAGTGTATCTTCTGAATCTATCTGATGGAATCAAATGTAAGACTGACTTTTTTTTATCAATAATAGGCAATCTCTAAGAAAGCGTGGGTTCCATGTCCACAAATGCAAAGTGCTATTTTACATATGCCCATCAAGTGATTACTGCATCTTGGATATGAAGCACGCATGCTTTAAAATCAATTTTTCACTTTAGAAATGATTGGCTGGAGTGAGCATTCTATATAATGGTAAGCTTGTTCAACATCCTAATAAATCTTGGACTGAGAAACAGTATAGTGTTCTTCCTTATCCCTATAGATAAGGCAATTTAAATAATTCTATAACTGAAGTTCCGTCCTTCTAGTTATACCAAGCTACACCTGTCTCCTTGTTTTTAAGTAACATCGTATTGTGAATATTTAAGATATTCAATGTGATGTTAAGACATATCTATATCTATATCTTCCACTATAGTGAAGCTAAACAAATCAAGTATTGCAATATCATTTCATGTAAGTAGTCAGTTTTTATTTTTATCATAAAAGCACAAACATCTATTAATTGAGCATTAATCTTATATATAGTACCATTTTTCATTTTGTACTATAAAAATCTAAACTTTTGTCTCCCATATTTTCTGTTCTATACCTTCTGACCTATATGTCTTCTTTTTCTCCCTCTACCCCAGGAGCTATTTTTTTCACCTCTGTTTTATTTATTTGATACTTTGTTTCCACATATAAATGAAAGCATCTAATAATTTTCCTTTATGTCTAGTTTATTTCATTACTAGCAAAATGTTTTTCAGCCTCATACATATGGTAGCAAATGACAATCTCACTCCTTTTTAGAGCAATTAATATTTCTTTTCATATTTGTACCAGATTTTCTCTATTTATCAGTGGGCATCAGTTGTCTCCATAGCTTCAGTACTGTAGAATAATGTTGCATAGATATGGGAATATAGTTATCTTTTTGAGTTGATAATTTCACTTCCTTTAATAAATGTCCAAAGGAAGGGTTATTGAGTTATATGAATAATTTTAATTTCTTTAGAAATTCCATTCTGTGTTTCATGATTATACCTGTCTACATTTCTACTAACAGTGTACAAAAGTTCCCTTTATTCCACACATTCATCAACATTTATTAACTTTTGTCTTTTTGATGTTGAATTTTTTTTCAGTTGGAGTAAAGAGGTATCTGCTAATGTTTTTGACATTCAATTCCCTGTTGATGATTGATGTTAGGAAAATTGAAAAATTTACTCTTTTGTCAACAGAGCTGTTACAGGTTAAAACTGATGGTCTGTTGGAACTTGGAGTGCTGGGAAAGTAAGTGGCTGCGAGCCTAATCCCATCCCATCCCCGTCCCCGCCCCCACCCCCCACCCCCCTTAGCAGGTGGGAGCTAGAGATCTGAGCATCTCTTGGAAGACTGACCAAATGCAGTATAGCAAATAAGGGGGATTTCCTTCTACCATCTCTTTGAAGGCAAACATTTTTATCACTGCCTTGCTTTGTTCTGATTAATTTTATTGCTCTATTCAGTATTCTATTTTAATAAGTTCTATAATATCCCATATTTCCTTTGATTTTGCTATACATGATTGAAAGAACTATTGTGAAGATAACAACATATACTAGTACCTATTACTGTTATCTGGGTAACCTGCTGTGAAGTTCTGTACCAATTTCACTACACTGTCTTAATTGGCTTTGTTCCATCTTGTTCTGTTGCGTTTTAGCACCTTCAAAGTAAAGATTTTTTAAAAAACAAACAAATAAATAAAATAAAAAGAAAATAGCAACAACAAAACACATCAGTAAGGTACTGAGCAAGCCGAAACATGATATAACTAAACAGATAATGGACTTAAAAAGCAAAAGGAGGAAAAGAAAAGGCTCTAAAGGATATAACTGTATGTATGTTTAAATGTGTAGGATTGATACCATATTATTAAGTTTTTGTTGGATCACTGAACAGAACTGTTTACAGCCTCAACTTGAACAACTTGAACAACTGTTTCAAAGAGGACAATATGTAATTTGTCAACTAGTAATTTCTTACTGTTTATTTTTTTGAAATTCTGTATTATTTCTACCTTTTTTCCTGTTTTGTTTTTTTCTCTTTAAATAAACTTTAAAAATAAAAGAAAAAACCTGATAGTAAAATTAATGTCAGCTGTTTTAAATCAGCGTGGTGCTGAGCATAGATGGTCCACCTGAGGAAAGTTGCCAGTATAAAAAGAGACTTGGTAAAGGAGAAGTGAGGTGTTGGGGGTTTCTCTAAGTATTGCTCTTTGAGCCATTGGTTCTCCTGGAGAAGCTCTGGTCTTCACATCGAGCATTTTATCCTGACTCCAGAGGGGAAGATGTGTGCCACCTAATTTCCAGGACAAACTTATCATGCTGATTTCCTGGCACGCACTCGACTTTGCTTATAGTCAGAGGAGATTGGGGCCTCCGTGTTGCTGAGGATGGCTGTGGTGCTTTTCAGGAGAGCCCTGGTCTTTGTTTTGAGTGTGACTTCTTGGCTCCAGCATAGAACCCTCAACCTACCAGCACACAGCTCCTTCACCTTGCTGGCATGGACTTTCTGGCTTCCACTGCTGACCTTGGGGCCTTCCCAGCATTGACACGTAGAATGCACTGGTATGAGTCCTTTTTGTGTGCCCTAGATCTCCAATTGGACTTGTGGGAGGCATTGTCATGAGCTCTGGGTTTTCATCTGGACTCATGTAGGATATTGCTGTGGGATTCTGGCCCTTGGCTGAATATTCTGTGTCTTTGGTGTTGTGGATAGATTTCCTGCACTTTCATGTGTTAACTCTGGGTAACTATCATGAAATACTAATATAAATTCCATGTCCTGATTCTAATTGTTCTCCTTACAACCCCTGACCACAACAAGAATGAAGAAAATTTCCACATGCAAAAATATTAAATTAGACCCTTATCTTCTATCATATGTAAGCAAAAGTCCTTAGACATGGGAATTGTTGGTGGTAATGATGGTAATGATTATGTTGTAGATATCACACTACAAGCAACAAGAACAAAAGCAAATAAATAATAAATAAATGGGATACACTCAAATTGACAAGCTTTTACATAGAAAAGGAAACAATTAACAAAATGAAGTGACAGTTAACAGAGTGCAAAATTTATTTGAAATCGTATATCTGATAGGTTCTAATATCCAAAATTTATAGAAAACTTATAGAGCTCGATAGTGGAATGACAACTTTATTAAAAATGGGCAGATTTAAAAGGATAGCTTCAAATAGGACATAAAAATGGTCAATAATTATATATGTCTCTTTATGTAACAATATCTAATATGCAACCTAGTTTGATGACTTTAAAAGGGCATTATTATATTAAAACTAGAAAATGGGTTTGGGGCTTTTTGTTTTTGTTTGTTTTTTTTTGAGCTTTTCCATCTTGGGCTGTGGTAGAAATGACTTTCTCTGGAACTATGCTTGAATTATTCTGCAATGTTTTTAATGTTTGCTCATAAAATAAATTCTGTACATGATTACTTAGAATTAATCTACTTCAGAAAATGCTTAAATTACCATAATAAGTTCTTCTCCAAATTTTAAGTACGGTTAATGTTGTTTCCATTTCTTAGCTTAGCTGAGGCTTTCTAACATTATTTTTGAGGACTTTAGGTGATAATTGAAAGTATACAGAAATGAAGTTAATTCTCTAAAGTCATTGTATAATGTTCATTATTAAATTGTTTTCTTATTGAGGGATACAAAGACTGTTTTCCATCATTCACTAAAAGAATTCTGCAAGGACTATTTTTATATTTAGCACAATATAAATAAATACAAACATTTATATAATATATAAAATTGGACTTTTAAAGTAAAGGATATATAGACATAAATTGTGTTAAAATGTCAATTTGCCCTTCTAAAAGGACAAATTTCTAGTTTTTCACCAATCATGTGCAAAAGTATAAAGTTCATAAAATATATGTAGACATTTTCTTGCTTTGTAACTTTTATTTTTGTGTGCTATAAAAGAAAACTTTATAATTTTCTACAATATACACTGAGCATGGAGGAAAAGTTTTACATGTTGGGGTGCTAATGAAAATCACTACATTCTCTGTTTATTTCCCAATCAGTGGATGTAGATTTTTTAAAAACAGTTTGACATTACTTTTCATTAATTCAATCAGGTCTGTTCCCTATGCATTCTTGTTAAACAGTAAGTACATCGCAAACTCTGCAAAGCTGTTACCTGCTGTTCAAAAATTTTGAATAAGCAAATGAAGTAGTTATTTCCTTTTTCAGTGGTTTAGAAATCCTGGTAATGTGAACACAAGAAATGAAATTAATGCAATAATAATAAATGGAAGAAGGCATAAGAAAATAATCTGTGACAATAAATTATTAGGCCAACTTTTATGAAAAAAATAAAAAACTATAAATCTTAATTAAAATTGTAACATGTTTTTACATCTGCTTATCACATGTCATTATAGAAACAACCCAGATAATTGTCATCATGGAGATACAGGACAGATTAAGCTCTCAGGAAGCTTACTTTCAAATTTCTGCAATATCAATAATATTAACTAAAAATGAAGTTAAATGGCTATGAAAGGGATTTTCCAAAGTGAGAGCTTAAAACTGAAGAACAATTATATATAAAATGTTAATAATAGACAAGCAAGGTTCAAAAGCAGAGATGGCATGACAAGCAGCAGCATCGGTCTAGAGAGAGAAAGCCGCTAGTCAAATCAAGCCAAATCCATAGGATCCGAACAGTATTGTATTCTTTTTTCCTAATACATACATGAATTATGCATGTTTACGATAACTTTATTTAAAGGAATTGGTAGAATAACAAAATTGATATTATTTTACTTCCTAAATTTCATCACCTCTATAAAACCCCTAATTTAAATTGATAAAATTTGTTGTTTATTCATTGTTTGCAATAAATTAAATGAAAACATAAATAGCTAATTTTTAAGATATATATTCTTGATTATTTCTCAATGACCTTTTATTTCCAGTAAGAATATTAACTCTGATTTTTAAAAAACTTTTCAAAGGTAACTTCTTCTTATTATGTCATATTTCATTTAGTCTCATAAGAATAATACGGATTCTATGAGATGCATTAGAGAAAAATCCAATAATTCAATATTGGATATGAAATATTTGGTATCAGGCATTATGGAAACTATATGATGCATAACGAAGTTAATAATTACCTTTACAAAAAGTCTCACACAAAGTCATTTAAAAGTGAACAATACATCTATCTCTTACATATCAAATAAATATAATAGTTTATTTTTAAAATGTTAGTGTGGTATGGGTTAGATGTACAAAACTTTTCATGTATTCAGAGGTCAGACTTTTTAAAGGTGACTGGATCCATACGAACATTATTTTCATCAGACACTAATTCAATTAGAATTCCTAGGTGAAAATGCTGTAAGGATATGGGGCCTGGTCTTAAGAGAGCATGGCGTAAAAGGACATGCTGGTGATTTCTTCTCTAGCTCCTTCCCTCGTTTTCTGCTTCCTGGCTGTGATAACCTGAACAACTTTCCTCCACCGACTCGTCCTCCATTTCCTCATGTCCTGGAATCAGCTGAGTAAGGACTGAGTCCTCTAAAATCTATAAGCCACAATAATCCTGTCCTCCTTGAATTTTTGTTTGGTATTTTTGGCTTAATTGACTAAAATGAATAGAAATATTAGTTTTGCAACACACACACACACACACACACACACACAGCCTCCCCACATATAACTAAAACTGAATCATTATAGATCCAAAAAGACAGAAGGGTCTTTCTTAGTCCAAATATATCAACATTATACTCATATATCCATACATACAGCTTGGCATTGATGAAATTGTCTTTGAAATCAGAATAGTGAAACTTTGAACTTTAAAATTTTTGTTTAAAATGTTAAGAAATTATAGACTTTCAAGAAACTGTAAAAATTATTATTTTTGTATTTACATCATATCAGAGAGAAAAGATTGGTAAATTAGTTGTCAGTAAACTTAAAGCTTCATTTTTCAGTTTGAATATGTCAATACTGAAAAATAATACTGAGGACTCAACGGTTTTCTTGGTGGGTTTTAAATCTATTTAAAATATTCAAACACATTTATCATCTGCTCAATGTTTCTCATCTAAAAAAACCCCACCTATTGCCTAGGTTTTAATGTAGGCATATTACTATTAATGACAATAGCCTGTACAGTAGGGGCTACTGTGACCACAAAGCCACAGATTGACAAGCCACTGGACTGCAGATCTGATTTTGCTGTACTTTTCCTCTGGTGGGGTTTGTACTTGCACTTGGACAAAGCCATGGATTTACATGTGAAATGCTTTAGTAGTTGGATTTGCCAGGTTTCACTGACAACAGATACAAATGGTAATCCACTCAGTATATTACTACTTTTTCAGCCAATGAAAACATACATGCCATAAAATAACAGATTACCTGATAGAATCCACATTATGTGCTCAATGGACAAAAGAATAGCACTGCACTGAAAAGCACAACCAAAGGTTCAAACAAAGGTTCTACATAAATAACTGTGGCAAAAGTCACTATATTAGTAGGATGTAGGATTAATATGCAATATCTTTAATGGAGACATCACCTTGCTTTACCAAGAGAAAGTGTCTGTCAAATTGGGGCTCCGGGTTCCATCTTCTCTCCTGCTTGTATTTATTGAGGTAGTAAGAAAGGCTGCTCAATCCAATCATGGCTAAATAAACCATATAACACAACCACAGTTCTGAGAATTTAAATATGTAACAGAGCTTGTTCTCTGGTCAGTGTTTACAGAAAACAAATACTTGGCTGGTACTTCTCAGAGAAAATTAAATGAAAGCAAACAAACAATGAAATCCTCAAGAGAGACTAATTGACTGGTACTCAGGAACACAGAGAGAAAATGATAGAGAGAACCATAGTACTGTTTTCTGACTCCTAATTAATTAATCAATGCTCACACCCACAATAAAACAGTTATTTCATTTTTCTAAATGCTACCAAGTCAACCAAAATGTAAATATTGCAGATTGTTTTACATATTAATTCCAAGTGATTATATGTTGGAACAGATCTTCAGAAAAAAAAAGAAAGAAAAGAAAGAAACAAAAAAACAAATTAGATATTTAGAGCTAAAAACCAGAATATCTAAGGCAAAACTCGTATTTCTGCCAAGTGATTGAGCGGAATCAGAAGTATGGCTAAATTTAGACTAAAGCCAGCATAATCTTTCCATGAATATACCTTAGTCATGTTAAAAATTCACACAATCTTTTGAATGCTATTTCTAGACTTATCTTTAGTATAACAGATACAACTTATTTCACGTAAAATGCACAGACTAACATTAAAGAAACTAATAGATTGCATAATTAATTTTAGAAAAGGTCATAATCAATTTTACTACTTGTATTTACCCAGTTGCTTATTAAAATATGAGTTTTAATATGAATTAGGTGGCCAACTAGAAAACGTTTGTGCATCTTAATAAAAAGGCAGGTGTCAATATAATGAAGAAAAATGAAAATTCAGTACCTCTCAAGGCAAGAGTAGGAAAAAAAATGCTTTTATTATCTCATCAATAGGAATTAATTTCATCTCTTAAAGTTGTCATGAAGATTCAGTATATAAATACATATTGAAATCAAGTCCAGAAAAGACACTTTACAGATCATTGCTTCTTTACACACTTTACTGGCTAATGCATATGTTTTTGTAAAATATATAGATATTATATGTTAACAAAAATGCCACATACTTAGGGAAAAACATAAAAATTCAAACTAAGAATTCCAAACACTATCAAGAAAATGGAGATACTAAAACAAAATTTTGAGATGTCTTTTTCTATAAGAATGAATAATTTGGTGCAGCAGTATTGGTTGAATCCATTACCATATAAACTTCTGAATTGAAACGTCTGCATTCCTACAGGAAAAATGAACATATATGTACATCTATCTATCTATCTATCTATCTATCTATCATCTATCTATCTCCTAATCTAGTCAAATATTCCATCTCCTTTGTGAGCAATATTTCTTGCCGTAGATTAGTAGATTTAGATATGCATTTTGTCACACAGCTATCTTGCTTGGCTTTAGCTTTTGTCATCTTTTCTCTTAGGTTCAACAGCATTTAAGTTTTCAGCCAAAAGTTCACTTGCATCTGTGAAGCAGCCTCTGGCCTTGTTTTCCTTCAGCCTTGTCTTTCTACCCACTGAAGCTGGGCTCCAGCAGCCCACTGGCCCCTCTAGAGCCCTCAGAAGAGCATTTCCCTAATTGCAGGGATGTCTCCATGGGTTAAGAACAAGTTAAAACAGAAAGTAGAATCATAGGATGTTTCTGAATCATTATGATGGTAGTAGTGGTGACAATAACAATGAGAAACAGTGACTGCAGAAAACTGTCATGTTACTTTCTGGAATGATTAAAATGTTTTATCCTGTGTCCAGGACAGCATTAATCCAGGTGTATGCAATTGCCAAAACTTATGAAACTAAAAGTTTAATTTCTTGCGCTTTGTTTTCTGCAGATTTTACCTTGTTAGCTCATTTAGCACACAAAATGTCTTATGTGTAAATAAAATAAATTGTGATGATTTGAATATATTATATGTGATTTGCACCATAATTGTTATTTTTTAATGTATTTAAAGGCTTTAGTTTTTATAGCATTTTTACATTCACAACAACGGTGAGAGGAAGATGCAGAGATCATCTTTGTACTCCGCGCCTTCACACATGCATAGTTTTCTCTATTACCAACAGTCCACCAAAGTAGTACACTTCCTGCAGTTCAGGAACCTGCAAAGGCATAGCGACATAACCCAAAGACCAAAGTTTACTCTAGGAGCTGCAAGTCAGTGCCTACAAATAAATGCATAATGGTTTGTCTCATTCATACAGTAGCATAAAGGTAATTCAATTCCCTAAAAATGTTCAGGCTTAGCTGATTCATAGCTATTTTCCCAACTCTAAGGAATCACTGATTTTATTCTTTTAACAGTTTGCTTTCCCTGAATGTAAGATCACTGAAACACTGCAGTATATAGCCTTTTCAGTTTGACTTCCATTCCTTAATAATATATATTAAAGCTTCTGTCATGCTTTTTCATGGCTTAAAAGATCATTTGCTTTTGGTACTAAATAATAAAGGTATGAGAATTTCATTGTCTTAATGGATGTAACACCGTTATTTAATAATTCATTCACCTACTAAGTGTCATCTTGCTTTTTTTCAAAGTTACGGAAATTGTGAGTTTAGTTACCATGTTTTTGTGTGTGTATGTGTACATTTTTTGCAAACATAAATTTTTAACTCTTTTTGCCAACATGATAAGATTGTTGAACAATGAATGATCTATTTTGCATTTCTATTAGCAATAAATATTAGCTTCTGGTAATAACATGCATGTTAAGGTTTGTGTCTAAACTGTCCCCCAAAGACTTACATGTTTGGTAGGTGATTGGATCATTGCAGCACTATCATTGCAGATTCAGAAGAGGCGTTTCATTGAAGGTATGACATGAAAGGATATTCTCTTTTCCCTAACTTTGTGTCTCTCTCTCCCTCTCTCTGCTTCCTGGATGCCCTAAAGTTGGCAGCTTTTGTCCAACATTTCCTTTCACCATAAATCCATGGACTGAACCCGCTGAAATTATAAACCAAAATAATGCTCATCTTTAAGAGGTATCTGGTATTCTCTCTCAGTAATGCATAGCTAATTCAGAGGAGTATCCTCTCACATGCTTATCTTGCATTTGTATATTTTCTTTCTTGTGGCATCTATTAAGATTTTGACTCAAATTCTGAGTTGGTTTTGAGTTCTTCATATTTTGTTAGATAAAAGTGTTTTATTAATTGTGCTTTTGGAAAATACATTCTTCCAGTTGCTGTCTCATCTTCTCACTCTCACCTAAAGTCATTTAGTAGGGAAATTTTTAATTAACATGAAGACTGGCCTATTAATTATTATTTTATAGATCAGGCCTGTCATATTGTATCTGAAAAGAAATCCCCATACAAGTCATCTAACTCTTGCGCTGCATATGATTTTTTTCAATAAAAAGAATTATTTGAAAGATAAATACAATTAACATGGATGGTATAATTTCCCACCCTCTTTTCAGCAATTTGCTTAACTACTTCAAGCCTATGAAATATATATAGTACACATACTTTTATTGTATTATAAAATCAAATGATAATTTGTCTTTTCAAATGGCAAGTATAAAATATTCCTACAATTAAGTAGCATAACATTTGTATCTACTTTAAATAGCTCAAGGACTGTTTGCTCTATAGTCAAGTACTATGTTGAAATTGCTTTTTTTGACTGCGATATTATCTAATTACCTCAAATATATTCCACTTTTCCTATAAATATATTTCTACAGGCAGTACTAAGGAAATCAAAATGGGTCAAGATATCAAGTAATCACATTAATACCTCAAGAGGCAACCAGCAAAATATGAAGTAGTTGTAAAGTTACAACATGGAAGGTTTTCCTGCTGTGCTCTTTCAGTGTGTGTTGAGACTACTTTGATTCTGAGCTGTAAGTCATTTTAGCTACATAAAGTTATTTGATCACATGAATGTTCTTCTAAGAAATAGAATCTTATACTCACTTAGAAAGCTAAATAATTTTTATAAGGAGATAATTAATTTAGTACACTTTAGTTCCTAGCATATTGTTATATTTTGAAACACGTTTTCAGTATATGTGCTTCCCAAGTGAGCACTTAAATCATATTTTCAAAACTTATCTGCATTGTTTTTCTTGTGTTCTACTCATTTATATTCGGTCATTTTGCCGTAATTTGTACATGCTAAGCTTTTTTACCCTTAGTCTGACATTGAAGTTTCCCTCTGCCTGCAATATTCATCTGACAGATTGCTCCATGGCTTTGGGTCTCACTTATTTCCTGTCTCCACACATGTATAATTTTCTACATGAAACCTGCTTGGTCTAAAATAGCTCTCCAGCCATTCTCCATATTTACTCTTTCTCATTTCTATCTGTTCTTTGTTTTATTTCTTTTTCATACTAGGTCTTGCTATGCAGTTTAGACTGGTATTGATCTCCCTACACAGGCCACGCTGGCCTTGAATCCACAGGGATCTTCCCAGCCTCTCAAGTACTAGGATTACCGACACGTCTTACCATGCCTGGCCCCACTACTTAAAATGATATATATTGTAGATTGATACATTTCATATTCATTTGTTCACTCAAAAGTGGTCTTTATAAACTTTAAGTGTCAGTGAAACATAGTATTCAACTAAGAGAGGATAGGCTATTGGGCAGTTACAGAGCGTGGCTTACATGTGAGAATGTTCTATCCTAAATCTCCCATCAATACTGGACCGCTGGACAAACATTTGTCATAGCATAAGTTATTTCACTGTAGCATTTTTGGTTATAGAAATTGATATAAATGGAATAATGCATTATGTTTAAGGTGTCATGAGTGTGTCACATATTTACTCTAGTGGTACTACATAGTGTTTTAATTAAAGACATCTGGAAAAGTAAATGTTAAAAAATTTAAAAATCTGTTACTATTATAGAGAACCATAAACTTATTTACTAACGCAAACTAAGTTTAAATTGTGATTTAAAAAATTATTATTGTAATATTATAGTAGTCACTAATGTGTTTTTTTCTTTGTGTGAAACTCAAAATTGAAATCTACTTTAAAAGAATAATCTGAAAATTTGCCCTAATATAATTTTAAGTTAATCTTTATTTTTTAAAATTCTTGATTTTTATATTAGATTAATCATTATGTTAGTAGAAAACATGGAATTTCAGTGCTATCTTGTTAAGTTTTTAAACACACAAGTACATATGTTGATGTAGGATTGACATAGATAATTTGTTATAAGAACTGAAAATTAAAGTATATAAACAAAAAATATCAGAATGTATGTCAGAATTTTATTGTGAAGAAAATCTATAATGTGGTATTCTTATATAATTCAATTATCTATTCAATTGTCTTTGCATTTATATTGCATTCTTCACTTGGTCTTGCTTTGTCACCATAAAATTTTCACAGGAAATGTCTATGACAACAAAAACATCCCGGAATCAATGTACTTTGCATATATATACAGGAAAAAAGACAGATATTGTCCCCAAAATATATTGATAGTATACTAGAGTCAGTATTTATAGTTAGTTTATTAGAAAATGTTCTATTCCAGTTAGTAGACATGGAGAATGTTGAAATTAGAGTAAGATAATTATGCTGGAGTAAATTCTTATATAAAAGAAAGCATAGTAAGTATTTCACATCTGAAGTGAATTTTGGGGATTTTTCAGACAAATTTAGCGATCAAAAGTATGAACAATAAAACTAACATAATTTATTTGTCCTAGGAAACATCATTATGCTGAGACAATTTAAATAAATTTAAAAAGGAAACAAGAATTTTAATATGATAACAATTTGTCACATACATCAAAATTATTTTAGAGTTTCTCATTCAAGACTGAGAGACAGCTTTGGATTTAGCTCAGAAGCACAAGCACCTGCCTGGAAAGTGCTAGGTCATGAGTTGGATCCCTGGTACCAAAAAAAGAAAAGAAAAAAGACTGAAATATATAAAAATTTTGCTATGAGGTTTTTGGCATGAACTTAGTTCCAGCTACTCAGTGTTTTTAAATAATGTTAGATTGGAAAGATTGAAACATTATTCTAGATGTTGAAGACACACTCAGGCTAATTTTGTAATAAGAAATAGAATGCCTCTGTACAATAGTAAAGTCCCTTTATGTTTATCTCATTGTTCCACAATTGACCAAGGGAAGTCACAGAACGGAGCAGTTGCTAGTGCTGGCTGCTAGGACCTTCGGGACCAAGTAGGAATCAAACAAAAGGAGAAGTGTGCACTGCTCTCTACATGTTGCCCAATACTTTTCAGTGGTTAAATTTCTCATTACAACAAAACACTTAATGTATGGCATTAAAATATACACTATTATTTTTAAGTTTAAATACCAAACACAAGAGATATAATTTTATTTTCCTGTGTTTGATAGAAGTAAACTCTTTAAAAAGATTTTCAATCAATTCTCTTACCTCATTTTTGATTGAGAATATTGTGTTTTGCAACTCTTACCTGATTAAAATCTTAACTAGATATTTTTAACTTAAAAATGTTCATTTGCTTTAAGATTTTGATGAACCTCTCTTCTGGATAATTTTTTTGGACTACTTTTTAAATGTTTAAATTACTGCATTGAAATTTGATCTTTCTTTATTGAGTTTCACTGACCCGAGCAAATGTAAAACGAGATAAAACGCAGGGTAAAATGGGGCTCAAAAAAGCAGGTGCTCCATCAAGGGGATAGAGGAAGAAGATAATACTAATAACTCTTCTGGCACTGAGGTAAGAGAGGTATAAGAGAAGAAAATAAATGTAAAGAGGTTAAAGAAATATTTTTCCTGGAGGTAAAGTTGAATTATAGTAAATACAATGGACTTTCTCTTAAATATTTTGGTGTCTGGTAAGTCTCGTCATTAGAGATAGTATTAGGAGTAATGTTACCCTCTCAGTTTTCTCATTAAAACACAATAATGGCACGTGGAAGAGACCATAGTAACCCACTACAGCTTTCTTAACTCAGAAGTATGGTTTAGTGAGCGAGATGGAACTTTACAAATGCTAAAAAGAAAAAAAAAAAAAAAGAAGCTCTGGGAAATAAATTTTTTAAGGATTGAGATAATAAATGAGATTAATGAAAATTTAAGTTTGAGAAACTGGGGGAAGTTTGAGCACAAGAAAGTACACTTTTACCAATACATACTTTTCCCTTTTCATATTTTCCAGGTTCTGTCCTCAAAAGGAGCTGTTTTAGTATGTTAGACAAAAATTGTGAGGTCACTGTTCTATACACAAATTTCAAGGGTCAACATTTTGAAATTTTCCACAGTGATTTATAGGAGAGCATCTTGTGAATAGGAAAATGGACAGCTTGAAGTGAAAACTTTGACAAAATAATTTGGAATAAGACATTCTGGATTTGGATTTGTAACAAGAATTTGAAATAAGATATCCTGGTTTTCAATAATTTCTGACTTTTGTTACTTTCGGGTTTGGATGGTTTATTTCACTGTTGTAACCTCTGCTTGCTCATTGGAAGCTGACATAGTAATGCTGCCCATATTTAATGCGAGAAACATGAAAATGCTTTGTTTTTTCACTTAGGAGGGCATCATAAGTTTACATGTTTATTGATAATTACTTGTCAAATGTCTGCTAAGTGTTAGGGTATAACAGTTCAGAAACAAGACAAAAAAAAACCACACATTATCTTTTTGGCGTTTTCTTTCTATGAGTCTTAGTGAACTTAGCTAACAATATTATGGATAACATCAAGCCCTGGAAGAATCACAGAGATCTGAGTGTTTCATGGTTATTTCAGAAGCAGAAGAGCATCATTAATCAAATTTCTATAAAGTAGATGAAGGTATTTCATTTGTTACTTTTAAAATTTTCTGAAAAAAAAATTTAAAGGAAACAAAAGCAAGATTTAAAAGGAAGCCATTTTCTGTAACAATGCTTCACTTTGTCAGATTGTCCTTAAATGGAGGCAGGCATCTATAGATTAAGCACTCTGTCTGTGGAAAATTAGTAAACGTGTTTTAAGTTTGATGACATTAATCATAATAGACCTTTAAAATCTGCATTTTAAAATTTCTCACTGATAAAAAGCTAAGTTCCAACAGATGAACAGGAAAGTAAAAGAGGAAAAATGTTACTTCCTTTTTTACTGTAATAACAATTTCCTCTACATGGTGTTAGACCCCAAAAATATAGATGAGACAAATTCTCAACTTCGGTGCTAATTTTGTACCCTCAGAGAATTAAGATACCTTTGTGAATTTTAATTTTTCATCTGACAATCAAAATTATATGCCTTTGCATTAAAATTGGCTTTATTTATATACTGATCATTTACCTTTACTTTTTCTTCAAATTATATTATAAGTTGATTCTTCTGGAGTTACACTACATAAACATAAATATGTACTAAATCCCAATTATATTTAATTTTAAATATGTTCATATATAATTTTCCTACCAACTTTGAGAGTAGACTCATGAGACCCTACAAAAAATTAATATCACAAACAATAAGGTGGATGATTTTCAAAGAACTAAAAAAAATACTAAAAGATGATTGAAGTATCCAAAGAAACAACCAGCTGAGTTTTCATCCTACCTAAATATTTACTAGTGTGTTCCCTGGGAGGACTAAGGAATAAGAAACAAATACTAACATAATCAGCCAACTTTAAGAACATGTATGTAGATGAATAGAGCACTCAATAAGATCGATTCTAAAGAAGACATAAGTAGAATAATGAATTGGGAAAGAAAATACAGGATATAAACTACTTCAGTAAAGAATTAGAAGATATAAAAAGTAGTGAAGCAGAAATGCTGGAAATGAAAAACTTCATTTAGTTTGGCAGTAATCATGGTTACTCAGAAAGTAGAGCAACAGGACTTGCAGGTGACCAAGATGAAACTGAACATTTACTCAGTGATATTCAAAAAGCAAAAGATTATCAGAAGAGCTTCTCTAAAAGAACAAACCTAAGAATGATTTGTATTGAAGAAATTAAACCTGAAGATATATTCCTTTGGTCTAAAGTTTGTGCGTACAAACACTTAGTGTTGGGTATGGTGATCATGCCTGCAATCCCAGCACTCTGAAGGGTGAAACAGGAGGATCACTGTGAATTTGATACCAGCCTGGACTACAAAATGAGCTTACAGTCAGCCTGAACTGTATAGTGAGACGCAGTCTCAAAAAGTGAAACAAATAAACAAAATAAGCTAGCAAAGAAACAAAATTTTGTGTCATCAAAAATTTCCATGCCAGTATCAAGAGGACAATCATTCTTTCAAACAATATGATTGGAAATACACTATGTTACTTATTTGTCAAAACTTACTTTGTCATCCCTGGTTTTGAGCAGTGTACAGCTGGAAAAGTTAATGAAAGTAGATAACAATATAAAAAATCGATGGTCAAGGAATTAAGATGTAACCAAGAATAGAATGAGACACAGAAAACAGACATGGAACTCGTGAAGAAAATTTTTAGATTTCGTAGCTCTTGTTTCTTAGTCCACCCAGGGAACACACTAGCAAATATTTAGGTAGGATGAAAATTCCTCTACTTTCAAGAGCAACAGGCAAGCTAGCAATCTCAGTAGTTCTCAGGTTAAAAATTTAGGGCAATTTTAGAGACAATTCAGAAGTTGAAAAAGATAAACATGTCATGATTAAGTGAACACGTTAATTTCATTGTTTCATTCCACAAAACCAAGAAATCACAAATTATAGGGAAGTAAAAGGTTAGATATTCCTGTAATAATTTTTCAACATACTCAATTTGTTGGTTGGTCCCACCCATTACAGTAGGCAATAGACACATTAGATTTCTCAGCCTTGGGTCTCCTGACGGTCTCTGCGTAAGGTTACTCCTCCAGATAGATGTACTCACTGAGAGGAGCTCAAATGGATGAGAAAATTCTCTGACTTACAGCCTCAAGGGTTTTTTTTTTTTCCTAGCAATTTATTCCATAGTCTTGCAATAATTAAATTAAGGTTGCTATGACCAAATTAAGTCAAATTAAATTTAAGTTTTCTACTTAATTACCTTGGTTTTCAAATTTAGTACATATTAAAATTGTCAAAGGAGTGTTTTCAGTATACCTATGCAGATGCTTCTTCACTTTCTGAATGCCTGGAATAAATTAGACATTTGTTTCTTAAGAAATCTTCACAAGAAATTTTTGCCTCTTAAACTTTGAAAACCTTTATTCTTGGGCATATAAACTAAATTTACTTTTCTTAACAGTAATATACTGTCAATCATTTCTATATATGTATCAATTCTTGATTAGTAAACATAGTGTTCATCAAAAATTCTGTCTGATACATAGAAAATTGGATTTCACATTCTGTATTTTAGTGTAAAAGTATTTTTCCAGAATCAACCACTTTATGGAAAAGTGCTAAGATGATTTATTTTAGTAGCTATTTTTCACAAGTTCTTTCCAGGTGTTTCACAAATAACCTGCAAGGTTAAAAATTAATAACAGTGCATAAACCATGAATCAGTTTTATTCTTTTCTTGTATATCTACTAGTGTGTATGAGCTTTCTGGTTAGAAAGATAAAAATGTATTTCCTTAGCTGTTGAAAGCTGATATTGGAAAGGTAAGCTGTGTTGTAAAGACTTAATAAAATATACTTTTAATCTTATTTTAGGCCAATTCTTTCACTGCAAAATTGGAATTATATAAATGATTAAGAAACTTTTAAATGACAATTTCTATTGTCACCATAATTTAATGTCTATGACAAACCCATTTTTATAGCAAATTTCACTATTTTGAACAATATTATTGAAACAATCACTTCTGTTAACCAATGATTTGTTCAAGAAATGTTTATTATTATTTGAAATTTTATCTATTTTTATTTTTATTTCTTCTTTTTAAGGATAATTTTGCAAGTAAGTAGGCACCAAATTTAAAATCAGAAAGACTTTTTTGTTTTTTGTTTGTTTGTTTGTTTGATTTTGGTACCGGGAATCAAACTCATAACCTTGCGCTTGCCAGGCAGGTACTTATGCTACTAAGCTAAATCCTCAGCCTGAAACCAGAAAGTTTTAAAATCTACATAAAATTAATCTATAGCATTTTTATTCTCAAATGTTTGTAAATTCCAATTTTTAGAATTTGAACATTCCTATAATATTTTTTTAAATCCCCATTATAATAATTATAAACATGAACAAAACTTGCTCTGAACTAGCTCTTGTATTGGAAATAGAAATTATATCTCTGTATTCTTTATAACATCAATATGATAAAATATAAGAGGTACATATGTTTATGCCATGCCCTGGATCTGAAAGTAGTGTCTTTGAAGTAAAATATACTTTTATTCATCTTTTTATAAAATCAATTATTAATGCATTTACTTGAGAAATAAAAATTTGCCAATTCAAGTACTAGGTTAGTTGGACAACACATGAATCTATTTTTTTCCGAAAGTATTTTTAAAAGTATTTTTATCTACATTTATTTAACTAATATATGCAATAAAATAAGCATATTGCACATAACTATAGATAGATGTGATATTTCAATCTATGAAAATAAAATGAAAAATCAATGTTGAACAACATGCAACATGACAAAGAAAGAAATTTTAGAATCTTGGGGAATGCACATGTGCTCCCAAACACCTCATATTGTCTCTCTCCTCCTAAACCTAGTCTTGTTGTTAATACCCTGGATTTAAGATTGGTATGATATTCTGTTGTTTTAAAATATGGACTATCATTATAAATATAAAACTAAAAACTAAAAAACAGTAACATTGATGATTTACAGAAAAGAACCAGAAAAATAACAAAATATCTAAATCATTTCAACATAGGTACCCAGAGATATCTGACCTTCATTAATTTCCTCTATGACCCACTGATTGCTCAGGAGTGTATTATTCGACTTCCATGTATTAGTGGGAATTTTGCAGCTTCTTTTGTCATTGATATCTAGTTTCATGGCACTATGATCAGATAATTTGCATGGGATAATTTTGATTTTTTTTTTTTTTTTTTTGGTACCGGGGATTGAACTCACAACCTCGTGCTTGCCAGGCAGGCGCTTAAACCACTAAGCTAAATCCCCGGGCCCAATTCTTTTCTATTTACGTAAGCATGTTATATGGCCTAGTATAAGGTCTACTTTAGATAATGTCCCATGTAGCTAAGAAGAATGTATGTTCTGATGCTTTTGGGTGGAATAGTCAGTACACATTTACTAAGTCCATTTGTTCACATATTTGATCCAGTTCTGTCATTTCTTTGCTGATTTTCTGTCTAGTTGATCTGTCTCTTTGTGCCAGTGGGTGTTAAGGTCTCCCACTGTAACTGTGTTATTGCTCATTTGGTTTTGATTTTTCATTTATGTTCATATATTTTTTTGTATAGCTTGGTGCTCCCAAATTTGGTGCATATATATATTTAACATTGTTATATCTTCCTCTTGAAGTTTTCCCCTAACTAGTATGCAGTGAACTTCTTTATCTCTTTTGATCATTCTTGAAGTTCACATTGTCTGTGAACAGAATAGCTACCCCTGCTTTTTTTTTGTTTGTTTGTTTCCTGTTGCATGAAGTATTGTTTTTAACTCTTTGACTTCTATGAGTTTCTTTTTGTGTTAGATAGGTTTCTTGTATACAGCATATAGTTGAATGTTGTTTCTTGATCCGTTCTGCCAGTCTGTTTCTTTTAATTGGTGAATTGAGGCCATTTTCATTAATGGTTCTAACTGATGTATATTGGTTTATTTTTGATGTTATCTTTCTGCTGTTGATTCTTTACCTTTCCCCTGTTTAGCTGTTTGCCTTACTTAGTGGGTTTTTTCCTATGTCTATGTAGAATTTCTTTCAGTATTCATTGCAGGGCTGGTTTGGTAGTCATGAAGTTCTTCAGCTATTCTTTATCATGGAAGTATCTTATTTCTCCATCAATTTTGAAAGATAGTTTTGCAGGGTACATCAATCTGGATTGGAAGTCATTTTCCTGTAGGATCTGAAATACTTCACTCCATGCTCTTCTTGTCTTCATTATTTGTGTTGAGAAGTGTTCTATAATTCTGATAGGCTTTCCTTTATAGGTGATCTGTCTATTTTCTCTAACAGCTTTTTATATTCTGTTCTTATGTTGGATTTCTGGGATGTTGATTATTATATGTGTGGGTGTAGTTTTATCTTGTTATGGTTATTTGGAGTTCTATGTGCTTCACTTATCTCTATCTCAGTTTCCATTCTTGTGTTTGGGAAATTTCAGGCTATTACTTCTGTACATAGCCTCTTGATATGTTTTGTATTGTAACCTTCTTTTTCTTTTATACCTATCAATCTTATGTTGTTTTTCTTTGCATCATTTTGCAGCTGTTGAATTGTTATTTCCTGATTCCTTGTTATTTTTAAAAGTTCTTTCATTTCCTGTTCACTGGCTGCAATTTTGTCTTCAAGGTCTGAAAGCTCTCTTCACTTTCATTGTGCAAGTTTTGCCAGCTTTTGGTGGAATTTCTGATTTCCTGTATATCTCATTGAATCTGTTTTATGCATTCTGTTTGTTTCTTATATTGTTCATTCAAGGTTACTTCTTTTGGCATCGTTCTTCTAATTTTTTAACTATATGTTCTTTAGATGTGTTCAGCATTTCTTTCTTTACAGTAAACATTTTTTCTTTTACTGAGAAGATAATTTCTGATCTGAGTTCTTTTATAGCTTTCTGGTGTTGTTTCTCTACTTCACTCACTAGCATTTTGAGAGATTCATGTGTATGGCTTACATTGTCTTCTATGTCCATGTCTCCAAGGCTTGCTTGGGATGGGCTGGAGGTTTGAGACTGCATTTTGCTCTTTTGTTTTGTCATTTTCCTGTATTCCCTTAGGGAAGCCAAAGGCAAGGTCTCAGTTGTTTCTTGCATTGAGAATATCTATCCATACTGCAGGGAGTTTCCCCCATGGAGTGGAGGTCCTAAGACAGACCTTACCAGGTGGCTCGCAGACACGTGGGGTTGCTGGGCTTGGCCCTACCAGTCTCAGAGGGATGGGCCAAGGCTTCCCTGTGGGGTAGGAATTGCTGTGTGCACTTCCTGCTCTGGAAGTGGATCACAGGTGGCTGCAGACCACTGAGGGGTTGCTGGGAAGAGCCCACATAGGTCCAGAGGGACCTTTCAGTTCCTTTTATGTTGATGTAGGATGTGGGTAGCGCCCTACCAGTCTGGGAGCCATGGCCAAGTCCTTCTCCTGGGGTGAAAATCACTGCACGTGCTTTTGGCTTGCAAGGCAGAGCACAGGCAGCTGCAGGTCACCTGACCTGATCTCTTTATATTATATCAATACATTTTGATGTTTGAATCAGAAAAATGAATACAATCACCTGGGTTATGTAACTTATATAAAATCTTTATAACTTCTTTTTTGATTCAGTGCTGGATATGAAGTTTGGGGCCTCATGAATGCTTGGCAAGCACTTTATCATTGAGTAACACCTCCTGGCCCAAACTTTAAATACTTGTGTAAGCCTAGAATTAAATGTGTCTTCAGAGTTAATTTAAAGTGATGGTTTCATTCATTTAACACATGTATATTGTGCCTATTATGGATATAGCTTCAGAAAACATTCTTGTCATTATTGAATTTACATTGTGACACCATGTTGACTTTGAAATAGTTTGATAATCATCTTCACTGTCATACTTTGTTCCTCTCAATTATTTTTTCCTGTTATCTTCAATTGTTTTGAAAATAAGTCAACAAAATGTGTCACCGGAATGAATTCCAGGAGACTTTAAGTAGTATACCTAAATTATCTCAGAAATAGACAAAATTAGTAAAAGATAATGTCAAGTGATTCATATGTTAATATTACAAAATGTCAGTCTTGAGATGTCCACTTACAGCAAAAACAATTATCATTACAACAGAGATCTCTCCAAAAGACTTATTTGAGATCTACTTACATCAAGGAAGTATCTTAACATGAGTTTTTAAAGAAAAATATGTCCTCCCTTTTAAAAAAAGATCCCAGGACAGCATTATGAAAATGAATGTCTGATTTTAGTATAGTCGATTTCAATATATAGATATTAATCAAGAAGGTTAAAACAATATAATTTATATTTCCAATTTTTCTTTAATATACTGTTTTCAATATATATATATATATATATATATATATATATATACACACACACACACAACTATCCCTAATTAATATTTTTTATAATTCAAAGAGCCAAAAATTCCTTACTAATTATGTTTTTGTATTTTTTAATGACCACTATGTTTGAAATTAGAATAATATTTCTCATATTCAGGCAATTCAATTAATGCCATTTATGGACTTCACTTCATCTGAATCTTGTCATCTGTTCAGTGGATTGAGTAGATTTATGTGTATAACATAACAGATAAGCTTGATCTCAAAGTTAAAAGTATAAACCTACATACACAAATGAACTATGAACTACCAAAGCATGTAATATTAATAATGACAAATAATCTTGTCAGTGTAATTTTCAATCACTTATTCACCGATTTCACTATAGCTCTTGTGTTTCATAAAAGGGTTGTCTTCAGGTGAGGCAGGTGGCTCAGGAGAGCAAGGTTTGACTAGCCTGTGCAAGGTACCTGTGTTGTATCTCCACCTTTGCAAAAAAAAAAAATTCTTTTTAAAACTATATATATTGCCACTTTTGAACTTTGAATATAAAAAGAAAACATGCATTTTTGCATAAACTTATTTTCCTTATCTTAAACCAATAGAACAATATTATACATCCATAAATATTATTCAATTCCATTTGATCATCTGATTATTTCACTGTACCTATAATTAGTAAAGAATGTACCTACAGTGACATTAGTTGTGAAATGAGGGACTTATGTGCTGGTTAGATCATAAGGCACCATTATGGTTGTCATAAATAAGTATACCTATTTTATCATGGTTATTCTTATGAAAAATACACACATACCCACAAAAGAGTGTGCATTTCTATTTACTATTTAAATAAAATTTAAATGAAAATATATACATCCAATACCAATCAAATAAGGAAAAAAATCATTATTTGTACTGTAGAATCTATTGCTTACTTTTTCCTACACTTTTGAATTTTATAATATGTATTATTTACTGTAGTAATATGCATTCTTAAATACTCTATTGAAAGAAAACCACATATACAGATCTAACAGACGAAAATAGACCAAAACAGACAAAAACTTTGGCATGAAATAATTGATCTACCCAACTTTCAAATTTGATTAAATGACTATCATGTATGCAATATTACATAAAGCACTAGAAAATATTTTCTAGTAGCTCCTTTGTTAAATTTTACTTGTGCTACTTGGATAAATGTTTTTTCTTCTGTTTTACCTTATTAAATAGGAGATATGTATGTATCACATTTCCTCACATGAGGAGAGTGTATATTAGTAAAGAATGTAATTGATAAACACTTTTATTACTTAATCTAAAAATAGGAAGGCAGATGCAGAAATATAGGTCTGATACACCAAACACATAAATCTCACATACAAACACACAGTGGGTAAGTGAGATAATCAATTTGAATTCTACCAAAAAATGTTCATAGTTTAATCAACCACATCAATGACTTAAATTAAAACTTCATTTACAAGCATCAGAGGAAAAGGAAATGATTTTGTTTTCTACTCTCACAGTAGAAGTGTATGAAAATAGAATCTCAAAATACATTCAACACCTGCACAATTACCTTACAAAGGAGAACTATTCAGCTCCAACTGTGTACTTGAAGTTAAAATGGTACATAAGAAACTTTTTCCTAAACATATGCACTGAGTTTAAATTTGTCACTTTAAATTAGGATTGAAATAAAAAGTCAATAGGGAAATCTTTGATCTGAAGCTAAAATTATTCTATATGATCCTTTAAAGCATACATATAAAAAAAATATGAAAAATTTTAAGAGGCAAAACAGGTTTTACTGCTAATTGCAGAGTGTTGCATTTATCTTATTATCCCAGATGAAATTATTATTTTAATAAGAGGTTTGCTTCTGTTAAAAAGAATTATAAACATTCTCAATTGTATTTTCTCAAAATTGAGTACACAAAGAAGCTTTACAAATTTTACCACATTTATATGGTGATTAATGTTGGTCGTCAGCTTGATCGGATTGAGGAATGCCTAGGATATTCGGAAAGCACACTCCGGGTGAGTCTAAGAGGGTCTTCACTAACAGATTTAGCACAGCAAGCAGAAGCTGAAGTGCGGACCTGCTCAGAGTGTGGGTGGTGCTACCTAATGAGCTGCAGGCTGGGCTGGAGCAACAACAGCAACATCTGCACATAAGCTAGTTCAGGTTCTTTGCTGTTCTCTCCATCTATTTCCTGGCTGCCGGAAAAGGAGTAGTTTCTTCCACCCCTTTTCAGAATGTTCTCATATTGGCATTGGCATACAAGCAGCAGAGCCAGTAGACCATGGACTGAAACCTGTGAAACTAGGAGATATAAGGAACACATCCTCTTTTAGTTATTACTCTGAAGGGCTTTGTCACACTCACAGATGGAAAGCTGATACTGCAGTTGATAAAATTGTACTGTAAACCTTTCTTGAGTAATATACCTGCAGTAAGATCATTGCATGTCTTTCTTTAACGCTAAACTGATTTTTTTCTTCACAAGTATGCATTTTATCTCTACTCTTCTTTACTGTACATCAAGTTTTCTATTTCTTAGGTATCTTCTTTATAGTTTCCTTCTTTTTCCTTTACCACAATTCATTCATTTAATTCCACATCTGTATTCTGAATTTCTTAAATTGAGTCATCTATCCAGTAAGGTTTTCCAGTTCTTCACTTTGGTTTTCCAACATAGCAATGTGTCTGAATCATCATTTTTTAACAAAAAAGTGATCAGGTCCCCTCTCCCTTTTTTTAAGGAACTGATATTTTAAAACTTGGTCTTCATTAAAGTTTTGAAGAAAAATTCTAATCAATCTTCATTTCACTAAATGGCTTATGCCCTACCCTTAAATAAGATCTCTTACAGCGATTAAACGTAACCCTGAGAAACGCTGTTAATAACCAGACTAAAAGTGAATTATTTTTAATATTCTTATTTGCCTTCTTTAATAGCTTGTAGGTCAAGCAATAGCTTCATTCTCTTTTTATCAGCATAATCAGTCCTCCTAGCAATGTGCATTTTCAAAAAGAAATACTGGAACATGAGGATACCAAAGCTATACAATTACTAGTCAGTGCTTTCTTACCAATTGGCACTAAAACTTCCCAGATAACACCCCAGATAAGAGCTGCAATCGGCTTCGGCAGCTTCCCTGAGGCAAGCTCTTGCTTTTTGCTGATTAGCCTCATTCATTTGTGTCTTCTTAATTGTTCATGTGCTAAAGCTCATTAAATGAAAAATAATATTGCTTTCCTCTGGATAGGGCACTTGAGATTTGAAAAATAGACACTTCATCTTCTGCCTCAAAGGCATAAGTGCATTAATCTGGTGCATTATTGAGCTTCCTAGAAGCTCAATAGATTTGTGCAGCTAGTTCTGTCCCATGAAGGGAACACAGGTTGTTAAATCAAGTCAGAAAAGAAATTATCTCCAGTTTTCCCTTTAAGGATAATTTTTAGGAAAATTAGACTCAGTTTTGTCATGTTTGATTATGCTCTTGCAGATCATAAAATTTTTATTTTAAAAGGAAGAATTATTACTGTTTCATTACAAAATGGGTGAGAGGGAGAGAAAGGAAGTCAATCTTTAAAATTTCTTGAAAACATGTAGACGAGTTAAGGAAAATTATGTGTCCATATGTCTACTTACTTTGTAGTTTTTATAGTGAAGAAAATAAGGTCCATTCATTTACAATAGCATAACTGAATGCCTACTATGTTCTAGGCCTTTGCTAGGTGGTGAGGTTATAGTAATCCCTGGCTGCAAGAGCAGCCATGAAACAAATCTATGATTTTAAGGTTCCTGCCTGGCAAGTGCAAGGTCCTAAGTTTGATCTCTGGTACAAAAAAAAAAAAAAAGTCGATGATTTTTAGCACTCATTCTTAACCTACCATAGTTTCTGGGCAAGAATAGAACACAGTGGTGAGGATTTGAATCCCAGACAGGTGAAAACTACTGCCAGAGAGTAACCAGAAAATTTTCACAGAGAACAAAATACATATTCGATTTTGAGATATAATAGAATAATCACAATTATTGTGGGAAGTGCT
>PVJX010020253.1:0-24481 GCA_004027295.1 Dolichotis patagonum | reverse complement strand
ATCACGGTGTATAATCTTCTTGATGATTTCCTGCATTTTGTTTGCTAGGATTATATTGAAGAGTTTTGCATCTATGTTCATTAGGGTGATTGACCTGTAGTTCTCTTTTTTGGTTGGATCTTTCTCTGGTTTTGGTGTCAGGGAAATATTTGCCACTAGGAATGCATTAAGGAGAATTTCTTTCTTTTAAATTTCATTAAACAGTTTAAGGAATATCAGCACTAAAGCTTCTCTAAATTCCTTATGTAATTCAGTTTTGAATCCTTCAGGACCTGGGTTTTTCTTTGTTAGTAACTTTTTAATTATGTTTTCTATTAACTGATATTGGGTTATTTAGAATTTTCACATCTTCTTGACTTAGTTTTTGTAATTCATGTATTTCTAGAAATTTACCCATTTCTTCTTAGTTTTTCATCTTATGCAAGTAAAAATTTTGATGAGCTTCTAAATTCCCACAGGATCTGCAATGATTTCACCCTTTTTATTCCTCAATGAATGCATTTCAGTTTTTCTTTCCATTTTTTTAATAGGACTGGCTAGGGATTTATCAATTTTTTTTATTCTTTCAAAGAACCAAATCTTTGATTTGCTAATTTTTTTTGCATTCTTTACTTAGTCTCCATTGGGCTAATTTCTGCTCTGCTCTGCTCTGCTCTGCTCCTTATAACTTTCTCCCTTATATGGGCTTTGGACTTGACTTGCTATTCTTTTCTAGAAGTTTGAGTTATAGCATTATATTGTTTATTTGTGCACATCCTATTTTCCTGATGTGAGAATTTACAATTATGAGTTTTCCTCTCAATACTGCTTTCACTGACTCCCACAGATTATGGTATGTTATATTGACATTTTCATTTGATTGTAGATATCATTTAATTTGTTTTTAAATTTAATTTGTGACTCATTGGTTGTTTGGGAGGGTGTTACTTAATTTCCATGTTTTTATGGAGTTTCAGCAGTTTCTTTTGCCATTAATTTCCAATTTCATTTCACCATGGTTGGATAATTTGCATGTAAAAATTTAAATTCCTTTGCACTCATTAAAGAATGTTCTCTGGGCTAGTATATACTTTAGAGAACAATGCATGTGCATCAGAGAAGAACAAGTATTCTGATGTTAGTAAGTGGAGCACTATAAATATCTATTAAGTACATTTGCTCATAGGCCTGGTATGGTCCCCTGTATGTGGGAACATCCAAAGTTTTGAAGCCTCAAATTCAATAAAAGTTAAAAACTAAGATGTCTGTATCAAGATGCATAGTAATTAGATTGCCCAAAAGAAAAGAATTCCGTAAGTGCAAAAGAAGTCACCTATAACATGCGAGACATACAAGATGCCCCTTTTCACATAGAAGATTTCTCAATAGAAACCTAAAAGGATCAGAAAGTGTAGATTATACATTCTAAATGCTGAAAAATAAAATGATGAACAAAAATATATGTCCTACTTGTTTTCTCATTGCTAGGACAAAATATGTAACACCTACAACATAAAGGAGAAAAAAAATTGATTTTGTCTGAGATTCTGTAGAGTTTTCAGGTCACATTCCTCTGGTTCCAATGCAGAGCAGCACAGCAGAGGGACACTGCAGAGGATAAACAGTCCATGGTTTAGAATGGCTTCTGCTTTCCCTTTTAATTCCATCAAGTGGACAAGCCTCTTGTTTGGTGCCACCACACTTAGAGTGAGTCTTCCCTCTTTAGTAAGTCCATTCAGCCACACCCAGAACTATGCTGAGTTAATCTGTAAGCTAATCCACTATCACACATCACATGCAGCCCCTACCTATGAGCACAAGAGGTTTCAGGAAACATGTAGATGTAAGCCATTACAGTATTACACCAGAAAATGTGGTCTAGCATAGATGGGGAAGAAACAAGCATATTTCTAAAATATGAAATCTATGTGGATCACAACTAGAAGTACTTTAAGAAAATTCAACAAGGAAAGTTGAATGCTGAAATATAAATATAATAATTGACAATATAAAAATATAAGAGTATAAAACACTAGTAAAGGTGAACATGTGATCATGTTGCGATGTCTCTTATCTTGTGATTGTGCTGTATATGTCAATTGGAACAGTAGTTATGTGACAAATTTATTAAAATAGAACTGCCATAATGTATTAATTAATGCACAATGTAAACAAATGTAAATTGTAAAGTCAGTAAAGTTAAATGTGAGGAGAAAGCACAGCTATAAAGTTTGTTGTGTGACATTGTGGTTACATTTTTACCAGCTTAAATAAAGTGCTATGAGATTTTTTATGTAAACTTCATGGTAATCACAAAAGAACACATGTAGTTAAAAAACAAGAATGCAATATGAATCAACTCATGATACCAAAGAAATCATCAATGATCATAGAAAAATAACAACAAAAAAGAAAAATGATTTAAAAACACTCAGAAAGTTAGTAACATTAACTAATTACCTGTCAAATCTATAAGCACAAATTGCATTAATTGATTTAATTTTCTAAACAAAAATCATGGAGGAACTTGAAGGATTTCTTAAAACAAAATCCAACTATATGTTGTGCATAATAGTCATATTTTAACTTTCATGACACATACACTGAAAGGGAAAGAATGGAAAATATTAGATTTCACTCAAAGGATAACTATTAGCAGAAGTAGCTATAGTATCAAATAAACTTCATGTCAAAAACTATCATGAGAGACACAGAATTTCATAATAAAATACTTGATCAGTGTTCAAATTGTCATAACTCATTAGCAAATATAAGTATTGATGTAAAGGCATCAGAATACCAAAATATAACTAACTATAATCAAAGGAGAAATAAATTCACTTACAACAGTTGATAGAATGAATTAGTAATGAAAGGCAGGATCTGAAGAACTCTGTAGAAAAGTGGAACCAACCACCTGTAGAACATCTCTTTAAACAGCAACAGAATTTTTCTTTTCAAGACACCATGAAATGTTATAGAGGATAGATGAAAAATAATTTAAAAAGGCATAAATATTGGAAGTTCACAGCACATTTCTGAACATTTAGTGTTTCAGGTAAATTAACATAGAAAATAAAAATTATAGAGTTTTGAGATATATGAAAATAGAAACACAACATTCCAAAACGAATTTGAAAAAACAAGCAAAGCTAAGTGGAAAGCTTGTAAGGAAAAAAAGAAAACTATTTAGTAAAGAATCCAGTATTATGCCTAAACAAAGCAGAAAAATGAGAATAACCTCACTGTAAACTTAGAAGAAGGAAAAATATAATAAGGAACAAGAAGAAAACTGCAATATGGACAACAGAAAACCAGCTGAAATGATGCAGAGATATAAGAAACACTTTTTTTTACAAGGAACAAAATTGATAAATAATTAAATAGACTAAGCAATAAGAAAAACAAGAGGACTAAATCACAATTACAAACAAAAGAGGATACACTGCAATGAATATAGGCAATTAAGAAATGTTTATGAACAATTATATGTTAACACACTGGATAACCTAGAAAAAATGAATTTTTGAACACATATAACCTAACAAGACAACAGTATGTGTAATAGAAAATCTAGAGACAATAAGCAGAATAAAGAGCCCAGACAAAAAGCCACAAAGATACAATTAATCTTTTACAAGAGTTCCAAGAATACATAATGAATAAAGGAGTTTTTCATCAATAATTGGTTTTTAGATTGCTTGATATCTACACTGAAAAGAAAAACATTGGATCCCTATGACAATTACAAAAGTTAACTTGAAAACTTTAACTTGAAATATTTTACAGATGTAAATCTGGATGTAGCTCACTCGTAGAGCACTAGCGTAGCAAACACAAGACTTTATGTTTGATTCGCATCACTGCAAAAGAAAAAAAAAGGGAAAGAGAATTTTCATCTGTAACATCAGAAAACTTAAAATTCCTCAAACACATAGATAAAAAGTTCCGTTTCACTGATCTGAGCCAAGACTTTGTAAAAATTTAGTACCAAAATCATAAACAACAAAAGCAAATATAAGTAAATGGGACTATATCAAACTAAAAGGTCTATGTAAAGCAAAGAAAACAATTAGTAAAAAGATAATCAACACAATCAAAAGTGCAATAGAAGGAAAAATTTGCAGGCTATATTTTTGATAAGATGTCAATATCAAAAATATTTAAGGAACTCAGTTCAATAGAAAAAAACTAATCAATATAAAAATAACAAAAGACTCAGGTGGGCATTTGTTAAAAGAAAATGCTCAAAGGGCCAATATGTACATAAAAATATGGTGAACGTCACTAGCTGTCAAGGATATAGTAATCAAAATGACAATAAACTTTCATCCCCCCTCAGTAAAAGCAGATACCATGAAATGGTAAGAGAGATTAAGCGCTGGAAAAAGTATTGGAAAAATTAAACATATGATTACTAGTGTTGAGAATGTAGATTAGTTCAGCCATTATCCAAGCACTACAGGTTTCTTTAAAAATTAAAAATAAAACTGCATGCGTTCTAGCAATCTGCTTCTCACCTCAGTTGGATACGTACATCATCATGTTACAGCATTATTCACAATAACCAAGAAATGGACACAACTTTAGTGTTTGCAGATGGATGAATGGATAAATAAAATGTAGAATACATGTGTATGTATGTATTCATGTATATATGTGTGTATGTATGTATGTTTATACAGAATGGAATATTATTTTGCTTTCAAAGAGTGGTGAATCTTGTCATTTTTTTACCACATGGATGAGATTGTATGACACTAATCTAAATGAAATAAATCATATCAGAAAGACAAAAACTATATGTTCTCAGTTGTGTGTGACCTATAAAAATGTTGAACTCACATAGGCAGGAATTAGAATAATTATGGCCAAGGGTTGATTGGCGAACAAATGGAGAATTTTTTTCAGATGTACAACCATTCAGTTATAACTTTCTGAGGTCTAATGTACGCAGTGTTGATGTTATTTTATAATGTTGTACTTGAAATTTGCTAAGAAGTAGTTGCTAAGGATTTATACCACATACATGCGCAAAAGAAAACTGAAGTGATAGATTTCTTATTTTGACTGTAGTAATCATTTCACAATGTACAAATACATTAAATCATCATGTTTTACACTGTTAACATATAAATTTTGTTTTTCAATTATACATTAATAAAACTAGGACAATAGGGAAGCTTTGGAACTACCATATCACCTTATGTACTAGAATGAGAAAAAATCAATGAAAATATGCAATAATTTTTCACTTCTATTACTTAGTTTATAAAATACCAACATAAAAATATATTGTCAGACATATAGAGATTCTTTCTTGATACTATTTCATTTATCTTTTTTGAACTAGGAAGGGATTGGTTTATTTATGTTTTGTTTCACAGGTTGGTTTGCGTTTGGAACAATGTTGATGAGTTTCTTCTTAAAATAACCAACACTATTAAAAATAAGAACAACAAAGGAAAGTGTAGTCTCAGTATTTCAAGAAAGAAGGGTAGTATCACTGTGAAATATGAAAATATACTGTGAAAATTATTAGAAAAATTTAATAAGGGTATAAAATGGATGTCAGGATTTCTCAAGAAAGGTATTTTCTACATGGGATTTTTTGGAGTGTGGTGGAAGGAACGCAGGGCTTTGATAATGGTTAGCAACACAACACACCAAGGGCAATATATAGAAGTCTAATATAAACAAAAAAGCAAGATATAGAATGCTGGATAAATGCATGTAAAGAAATTAAGTGAAAAAAACATATCTTTCTTCACATGATATACTAAAACAAACTTTCAACAAATCACATTTATATATGTGGTATTATTGATATGTATCTGTGGTTAATTTTATAAAGCTTTATTACAATAAAAGACACTTAGTCTTAAGTATCCATCAAAATACTTACTCTGCCTTTAAACAAACTCTTTAAACATGATGTTGCAATCCTCTCCTTTTTTATTTATTTATTTATTTTGTGTTATTAGTACATTGGAAGATCACATTGATTACATTTAATGTGGAGAGCAGGTACATGTACATAAAATACCTTCATAATTTCCCCTTTCTCCTTTCTTTCTTTCTCCCTATCTCAACTTCAAGATCCTCAGTCTATTTGATGCTGATCTCATTGCTTTTGTAACCCCCTACAGCCTTTCTGGAAGTTCTTTTCCTGAGGGTCTAAGTGTGCAGTCATGGCTGCCTAGCTGTTTTGAGTTCACTCAAGACTTTTACCTTTCATGCTCATTTTGACTTTAGGGAAGAGCCAGAAATTGCATGGTGACATTACTGGTGAATAAAGTGAAAGAGGGTACATGTTCAAGTTTTGACAAACCTGCCTTTTCATTCAGTGACATTCAGCAATGGTCTTACCTGTATTTTTCACTTGAACTTGTTAACTCACTTATCCACCAAAGACTTTATTGATCAAAGCCACAGATTAAAAGGCAAATAATAAATGAAGGAAATCATGATAAATATGGGAAAGGATTAATAAATTGTTTTTCTACTAGATACAATCTCTTTTATTACAATAATAAGAATATTGTGACAGTCATACTGGGTTGTGAACTTGATAAGCATATGACCCTCCTTGAGATTAGTAAAACACACTGTTATGTGTTTCTGTGTGGGTCATGGAGGCATAACTCTGACGTCTCTATTTGGGCTCTCTCTCCTTCCTCAGTGTGATCTTCTTCTACTCCCATTGCCCCCTACCACAAACTGAGAAGATTTTATCTGTTGTTCCATTCTGCGTTCATGTTCCTGCCTTGAATTCTTCTTCTAATTACAGACTGAGATCTCTGAAACTGTGAGACAAGTTAAGGATTTTTCTCTATAAATTGTGGGGGTTAATTCAATGTCTAGAAATAGGAAAGCTGAATATTATGTTTTGGATTTAGAGTGTTCCCCCAAAGTCTCATGCAAACAAATGTTGAGCTTGTGGATTGTGATTAGATTTGGGGATCACTATACTTAATCAATGGTTAGATTCAGCATCTGAGTATGGTGATGGACAGTGGGGCCTGATTAAGAGAGCACATGACCTGGAAGGGGATATCTCCCTCTTTGGTTCTTCTCTTTGCTCTCTACTTCCTGTTCACTGTGACTCTAGCAGCTGTCCTCTGCCAGAATCTTTAAAAATATCTTTCCTGATGTGGAGTCAGCAGACTACATACTGAGAACATAATCAAAAATCAACCTCTCCTCCTTTAA
Organism: Dolichotis patagonum; assembly: GCA_004027295.1. Classification (NCBI taxonomy): domain Eukaryota; kingdom Metazoa; phylum Chordata; class Mammalia; order Rodentia; family Caviidae; genus Dolichotis; species Dolichotis patagonum. The sequence continues at coordinate 17,290 of PVJX010020253.1, read as the reverse complement.
GTTTTGCGTATCAGGTATTATATCTCAGTCATGAAAAAATGCCTAAGATACTAACCAGTACAGAAATATATACTAGTTAAGTGATGTGATGGCTCTTACTATAGCTGATGATAGATGTCACAAGATTTGGAACTGATTTGGGAGAGAATTTGCTAAAGATTCAAGATATCAACCAGAGAAGCCTTAGATGCCTGTAAATAGATGAGGTGATATTGGCCAGAACCCATAAGAACAGAATGATGATAGGATTATGGACAGTAAATTACAGATTCTGAGGGCTCAGGAAGGTCTTGTATTGGAAACTGAAATAGAGGTGATGTGTATTATATTCTAGCACAAAGAAATTATCTACATTTCACTCATATAGAAAATCATTGTAAAAGGCTAAGTTAAAGGGCAGTGGACTAATCTGGTGGAAGTAATTTCAGAGTTGCCCAAAATTTGTCTGGCATGGATAATACAAGTGATTTTATCAAGATGAAAGTAAAAATCAGGAGCAAAAAGCAAACCAGAAATATTTCCATTTTAGCCTGAAAAGAACCACATATAAATTTGTGACCAAAGGAGGGGTCACTGCTGAAGAGATCAGTACTTTTGAAAACTTTGAATACTTCAAAATGAGATAAGAAGAAAGTTATAATGACAGAAGCTCAAATTTAGCAGTACCATATCCGTCACTGGCTCAAGCTTGCAAAGTATAAACTTTTCATTTGAGGTGACAGTTCCTGACACTTGGTTAGGAAGGGGCACTTATCAAATTGATTTCCCATTATTCATTTCACGATGCTCAATCTCCCAGGTACCCAGAAGTTTCAGTAGCCATACTTCAGGGGGTTGGGTGGAAGTTATTGATCACACTGGCAGCAGACATTGGTTTCATCCTTGTAATGCTATTTTTTTCAGGTGTGCAAAATGTAAGAGTTGTGGAGTCAGGGAGACTTCCTCATAGATTTCAAAGGAAGACTTGAGAAACCAGGCAAGGAACCACTGAGAAGGCAGTGCATGAAACTGACTGAAACACTAAATTTTCAGTGGAATCCCTTGGAATTTGGAGATCCCAAGAGCATAGAATGCTTGCCAAGGAAAGTTGTAAATAAAAAGTGAAATCAGCATAAGAGAGAGGCTATGGGGTGACAACTAGCAACGCCATAGGAATGGAACCATCCAAACCTGTAGCTCACATCTAACCACTATGTGATTATACATGAAGCTACAGAACTTAATATTTGCCTTGCTGAGTTTTAGACTTGCTTTGTTCCTATTGATTTCTATCCCTTATATTCTTCCCCTTTATAATTGGAATGTTTACCCTATACAATTATATTTTGGGAATGTGTATCTTTTAAAAAATTTTACATGGGTATGCAGCTAAGAGTTTCCCTTGTGTCTCAGAGAACATTTTGGATTTGAAGTTTTGAGCAATGCTAAAACTGTTGAGACTTTGGGGAGGTATCATTGCACTTTATTCATATGCAGAACAATTGTCATGTTAGGTGGAAATTTGACCTTTGGTTTACTTGGGAATTAAACATGTTTTAAACAAAAATTTTTGGAAGTCAAAATGAAAAGGAGTACTTTGCGACAATTAATGTAGATTGTCAGCTTGGTTGGCATGTGATATCCCTAGGGGATTAGTAAATCATACCTCTGTGATGTGTCAGGATGAGTTATGTAAACATGATGGTAGATAACATAATTAGTCTCTGACCCTTTCTTCCTGGGTATTATTTCTATGTTCTGTTTTCAGACAGCAATGAATTAAGTAACTGTGTTGTTCCATACAATTCTGCCATGATATCCTAGCTTTCAATCCAGCCACTAATGGACTTAATTGTCAAAAACTGTGAGTTGAATCCTCCTCTCCTTTATGCTTTGAATATCAGGTAATTTTCCCTACAAATAAGAAATTGGATATAGATAGAGCTAGACAGAGATAGAGACAGAGATAGATAGAGATAGATACAATCTTGGAGCAACTTTCCTTATTACCAATTATGTCTGGAAATCTTTTTCTTGGAAGGAAAAAATGTTAAAATTTAGACTGTAGAGACTGTTATGCTAAGGAATGGTTATTTTTAGGAATATTTTATTTTCAGACTCATAAGAGAAAGTTTAATTATATAACATATATGCCACTAATGAAATCCAATCTGTTATTACTAAATATAACTTTTGATTAAGCTTTTGCTTTTCTACCATTACTATCACCACCATTAGATCATCCTTCAGCTTGTTTTTTTAATCACTTTTATCACTTGTGGTTTTAATGTATAAAACAAAGTGACTTCAAATTACCCTGTCATTTTGGACCAATGTTTTTCTTTCTTTTTTTTACTCCTGGTGCTTTTTGAGAATATTGGAGTGGTAGAAGCAATTTTAAATTACATTGCTTAGTTGGCAGATAATATTGTACAGAAATCCTATGTGAAAAGGTGTTTAGTGCAGAAATGCTTGGATACATTATTGATAAAGTTCAGTAAGCAAAACACCAAAACCAAAATAAAACTTTCCAAAGAAATGAATAGTTAATTGTCAGAAGTGAACAAAAATACTTGAAACTAATTAGTAAGAAGAAATGAATTTAAATAAGATGTATTTTGTTTATATAATTCTCAAGTACTTTTAATGATAATGAATTATGCTGATGAGAATGTGTTAATGGAGATGTAATTTTCAAAATATATTCCTAAAATGATTTGGGGGAGAAAAAGCCTAAGCTTTGATTCAACAGTTTTACTTCTAAAAAAGAGAATCAAAGAAAAATAATAATATAGAAGAGAAAAGACATGTTGATCAGTGTTATTCATCATAATTATGTTAACTTTATGGTGGACAGTGTGGAATTCAACTGATATCTAAGAACAGAGTAATAGTTAATATTTTACACCTCAGATTTTACATATTTAATATTTTCAGTGTTTGTGATGAATTACTCACAATATAATATATGGAGAAAGGTTTCTTTGTGACAGGATATTGCTATGTAGTTTGGATGGTCTTGTACACAGTACATAACTTGCAACCATGCTCCTGCCTCAGCCTCCAGAGTTCTGAAATTATAGGTATGCACTACCACTCTTGGCTCCATAGTATAATTTTATCTGGGAATTTGGCTAAGTACAAATACAAATACAAGTAGAATAATGAGTAGGTGCATGTTTTGTGAGTCCTGAAGCTTTTAAACTTTCAGGAAACATAAATACATTCATTTATATGAAATCAGGAAACAACATGAGTATTTATTTTGAATAAGAAGAGAAATCACAAATAGTACAAAATTTACAGAAATTTCAAGTAATAAAAATCACCAAATCCAAAAACTTGACACTTTTAAAGTTAATTAACTTCTAGAATCACCTCTATAATATTCGTCTACATTTTTCACTGCAACCATTTTGCTTAATGGTAATGATTTTGTGCTTTCTTTTTGTAAGCATACAATAAAAAGATAATTTCACTGGCTTAAATTTAAAAAGTCAATTTTTATGAACAAAACTATAACTGTAGCTTTTTGAGATCTAATTCACAAGGCATACAATTCATGTACCCCAACTGTGCAATTCAGTCTTTTTGTTTTTTGGTACAGGGCATTAAACTCAAGTGTGCCTGTCTTAGTCACTTTTCACTAGTCGCTGAGACAAAAATACCTGATGCCCAAAGTTGGGAAAGGAAAGGTTTATTTCTTACAGTTTTTGGAGGTTTCAGTCCATACTCAGTTGGCTCCAAGGCAGGGTGGCATGGCGGGGCCGCAGTTCATGGCAGCTGCAACCAGCAAGGAGGAAACCAGCAAGAGAGAGACACGCCTTCTGCCTGCCATTACATCACGTCCTGGCTCCACCCCCTAGGAGGGTGTAGCACTGACACCACCAATCCAAGTGCTAGACAATGAACCAATCACAAATGTACAATGCAAATACATGAGGCCTAGGGGCCACCAACATAAACCATGACAATGCCATACTACTGAACTACATCCCAAGGCCTTTATTTTATTTTTAATACTGAGACAGGATCTCAGTAAGTTGCCTGGGTGGGACTTGAACTTGAGATCCTTCAACCTCAGCCTATTAAAATGTGAGATTATAGGCATAAGTCACTACACCTAGATACTTCAGTCATTTTTACTGTTTTCATGATATGATACACTATAATTACTATCCAATTTTAGAACATTTCTATCAATCTAAAATTAACCTCACGCCCCTCAGCAATCATCCTCTATTCCCTCTGTCTCTAGTCATAAGTTAGTAGACATTCAGGCTATTTATACTTTTGGTTATAATGAATACTGTGACATTCATGTACAGGTTTTACATATGTTTTTATTTTTCTTGGACAGATACTGCCAGTGTGATTTCTGGATCATATAGCAATTCTGTGTCTAATATTTTTAATAACTTAAAATCTACATAAAATGAAACAAACCATGTTTTGCCTGTTTTGAGTGTACAATTTACTCTCAGACTGGTGTGTGACTATCACCACCAACAACCAATTTTTAGAATCTTTCATTTACAAGACTGAAACTCTGTATTTATTATGCAATCAGGGAGGAGGACATAGCTCAGCAACACAACAAGTACCTTTCAAGCTCTAGGTTCTGAGTTCAATTCCTGGCACACACACACATACATAAAAATCACCATCAATCCCTGCACCTTCTTCCCTGGCATCAGTTATTCTATTCACTGCCCCAATAAGCTTGGTTGTGTTTAACTTTTTAACATGCATTCAAACCATTTCCCAAAGTGGTAGCACCATTTCCCAATCCCACAGAAATGTACAAGGATTTTATTTTTCCTACTCTTTGACAATGCCTTTTTATTTTTATTTTACCTCTTCTATTGTATATAAAGTTCAGCTTACCTATTTTCTTTGGTTGCTGGTACTTTTGATGTTACAGTTTAGAAAAGTATTTCTAGGCACCATAATTTATTATTAATCATGATATATAAATATTTTTGGTATTAGAGATAGAACTCATGACCTTGTGCTTGCCAGGCAAGTGCAGTGTCACTGAGCTATATCCTCAGCCCCTAATACAAAAATGTTAAAATACTCCCAGATTTAGGATAAGGTCTTTAGTCTTTATATATCTTTTTCCTATATGGACTATTGTGAACCTATTCACAATTTGTAACAATTCACAGTTTGTACTAAAATTATGTTTCTGCCCTTTAAATACATGAAATTTCAGAAATTATTTTTCATGATTTCCACTTTGAAAAGCACATTTTCTCCAAGATGACTGTATTATTTGTACTTTTCAATACTTTTATGTGTTCAGTAACTAATATTTGTGTCACTTATAAAGTATTACCTACATGATTTAAGTATTAAATTCAAAGGTGAGGTATGGAATATATTATTTTGCTTAGAAAATTAACTTAGTTAAATTACTTATAATTTCTTCACTATTTGTCACCATCATCCCTAGAAGAAGAGAGTCAATATGATCAAATGACATGTGCAAGGCACTTCTATAGCTTATAAGCATGTATTTCATATTTACAAAGACAAAGATTGTGTGCTCGGTTCATTCTAATGATTTGAATTGGTTTTTGGAGAATTAGTTGTGTCTATGAGCCATATTTCAATTATAAATTTGGAAGCCCAGTTGGAATCACTAATTATACTTTAAGAATTTAAGTCAATCTTTTCTCTGTGTCCTTTGGGTATCATTAAGGATGAGTGTTAGAAAACGAATTACAAATGCATGTTCACTGTTACCCTTTGTTATGGCACCATATGAATCTCTGCATCATTGACACATCCTATAGTTTTCAAGTGCCTGCCTTGAAGGATAACACATTTAAGATCATTGAAAGCATTACAAATTGAACTACTATACAATGTATTGCTTCTATCTCCCAAACTTTCCCTTTGCAATGAAACATAATGGCATCCATATGAAATATAGATGAAATATATGAAATGAAACATAACGGGTTCTCTACTGTGACTAACCAGGTTCCCAGGGAAAATAAACTTCAAAAATTTTGCCAGATCTAATCACATATTTGTCTGTTGACTGACATTCTCTCCTTTAATAAATTTGATTTTAGAAATTCTGTACAGTGTTATTCTGACATATGACCTGTCTCCAGCTTTCTTTTTCTTACTCAAGCTGTCTGACATCCTACTTCTACTTGTACCATCTACTGTTTCTCAGTTCATACATTTATGTATATTTATTTTTGTCTTAGGGTTCACAAATTACAACCATCCTATGTTTCCAAACTGAATGAAAAAGAATATATCTTCATGGAAGTTGTACATACTTTTCTTATTATATGAATATGTTTCACTTTTCTAGACAAAATAAATGATTATATATAGAATGATTTTCATGCCAAATAGTAACTGGCATATTTCAAGATCCTTGTTTCTTGAGAGTGTAGAATTTTCATACTATATGTTGACCTAAAGGAAGAATCCTTCTTCAAAAAATAGTTTATAAAAAAGCCAAGATTTCTTTAGTAATTATATAACCAGATACCTTCATATTGTGAGTGCTTGTGTGCATGTTTGTTTTCTGTTCACTTACTATAGCTTTGGCAGAAACAATGCACATAATGTAATAATTTATAATGGAGCTCACTACTGCAAGGCCACTTCTCAAAACTTGAATGTAATTATCCTAAAATGTTGCCTAGAGAAGTAGATAATTTTAAATCACTAATATTTATTAGCTATTAAGAGCTTATTGTTTCCAATAAATTATTGTGTGCTGTGCATACATTACTTCAATCATCTCAGCAGCCTTATAAAATATTACTGCAACCACCTTTTAGAGGGAGAAAATGTGATAACACAGAATGTTATCAAACCCCTCAAAATCACACGACTTGTGTAGAACCACAACTCATACCCAGGCACTTGACTTCTAGAACCTCAAAAATACACATTGATGATGGTATTCTCATTAATATCTATAAAGGATAATTTTGGGAGGTCTTATGGGCACGTGTCATGTTAACAGATACATAGGAGGGGAAATTCCTTGGAAGACTACAGTGAGAGTCCATTTAGTCCAACGTGGCATTTGGTCTCTGGCTGATTTTTACAGCTTTCTAAGCACGTGAATTGTTATTTTAAAAATTGACGTGCATATGGAAGGTATTGAGCTTCATAACTGCCTTAACTTATGCATATAAAAATGTGTTACAATATGACTATGCTTTATTCATTTTCAAAGTCATGAAATTTTGCCAGTGTTTTTGGGACTTAGCCTGATCTCTAGGCCTAGTTCACAGGCAGAAGATGTCATGTAATTTTTTACCATATACAAAGAAAAAAAATTTACGGAGAAACTCTATGATATTATTTTGTATAAATTCATAACTTTCTGAACTTCAAATTTTACTTGTGGTGTTCCAGATGAATTGAGTGGTGCTATTGGTAAGTAGAAGCATTGCTTGTGGAATATATACGCAGAATGCTTTAGTCCTGTCCTTCCCTAGGTTTGAATATATTTATTGAAATTACAGGTATTCATCACATTAATGCTCAACTGTCATTTGTAGTTAAGAAATAAAACACTTTCCTTCTGCTTGAAAGGGTAGCTAGGTAAAATAGACACTAGTGCTGAGAGAACACATCAACCAGAGTCACCAAGAACACATAATTCTGATGTACAGAGGACTTCCTGACAAATATTTTGCACTGTACGGTGATGCATTCCAAAAACAACATTACTCAAGATGAGTCCAGGCGGACAGTTTAATGTGATGTCATTGTCATTCCACCATCATTAGGTTTAGGAGTGAACTGGAAGGAATGTTAAGCTATGTTTTTTTTTAATCATGTAATGCCACTTTACTACTTTTTCCCAACCACTATGGATTTTGGTCATTATTAGAGCACACTGGCCTGTTTCTTGCTTCAGCAGAGTTTTATGTGCAGCTCCCTAACTCTGGAATTTTCTTTGCTCCTCTTGTAGTTGGGACAGAGCTGTCTCTTTTTCAGGGTCTATTGGAAACACAGTCTCCTAGAGACCTTCTTTGACCATCCTAACAAAAGTGCCTCCCATTTGACTTTATTCTCTCTCACATAATATTGCTTTATTTTCCTCTTTTTTTGTCTTTTTGAGACAAGGCCTCACTATGCAGTTCAAGCTGGCCTTTGGCTTACTTTGTAACCTATACTGTTATTGAACTTGCAAAGATCCTCCTGCCTCAGCCTCCCTATTGGTGGGATTATGGGAATGTGCCACCATGCCCAGCTACTTTTCCTGTTTGAAGTGCTCTTCACAAACGTTATTGTGTTCTCTGTACTTTTTTGCCCCTGTTACTAGAATCTAATTTCCATAAGAAAAGAGACCTTAAAAATCTTGTTCACTGCTCTATTTCCAGCCTGTGACATTTAGGAAATACTCAGTAAACATTTCCCTAACGAATTAACAAATTTCCACCAACTCCCAATATCCAAGTGACTGGGCATCTTATTATACTTCTCAGTTCTGAAACGTTAAGCCATGGCTTAAATCTGAGATGATTACCAATTCATAATCATCAGGAGGAATGTGCTTGTAGTGAAAAATGTGGGAAAGACATGTAAGCTTTACTAAACAATTCACAGGAACTGCAGGAGAATGTTGCAATTTGGCATTATTTCTCCCCAGTTCCTCCATGTATCTTGCTTGGGAACCCACAGTGCCAATGTCAACTATCAAATTCATATTTAACTATGTTACCAAATGATCATGATTACCACAGTTATTAATTTTATTGATAATTCTAAGTTCCATAAAGGGCAATGAAACAATAAACTCTTATATGTTTAATATAGAATTTCAGACATTACATGTCTTATACACAGGGGATGTAATGACAGTTTCAGTAAATAAAATTAGCTTTCTTATTACACTGGTTATTTTGATTCAAATTCAGTGTACAAATTTTATATAAGGGATTGCATGTGTCCTCACCCAATTATTATTCATCCATTGGGGTTCAAAACTTCTCAAATGCTATTGAAATAAGCCAAGTATGACCTGGCATAAAATAGAAGCCAGATCCACAACATTTATTATCTTTAGCCCGGTAATGAATCCTTCCACTAACTCCATAGCAGTGCTGCAGTCATATGTCTCCCCCTTCCCCCAAGAGCCTGAAACAGGAATCACATCATCAGATCTTGCCCATATTATTATAGCCACAGTCTGATAAGAAGCACAGTGTGATATTTATACTGAAGTGTGAAGTACTGTAAGCATGAGGTGCAATTTCAGAGTACCTAAAAGACAACACTACTGAACTTGAAGCATCTTGCAAGTCTTCTAGGAAGGAGCAATATCTACTTGGAGGCCTCACATATAAATAGATGTGACCAGATGAATGGAAGTCAAGAGAAGCAGAAGAAACAATTTCTATACTATCATAGATAATAACATGTGAAATGGTCTAGAAGAAAGAGAGCAACTTCAGCGAGTTTTATCATGAGGAAGAAGGGGTGATTATTGATGAAAGAAAAGCAAAGTGGATCCAAATGACACTGGCAGAGGTCTTGGGTGTTAAGCAAAGAATTATGGACCCATTTAAGGATTTTCAGACAAGCGCATGCTTAGTTCAAACTTTCACAGAGACTACGTTAGAGAGATGTGTTGGTTACTTTTCCTGTTGCTAAGACAAAATACCCAACACTCACAAGTTAAGGGGCAAAGGATTATTTATTTCACATTATTTGTAGAGGTTTCAGTCCATAATTCACTGGCTCCAAGGCACTGTGGCATGACAGAGAGGTATTGCAGTAGACAAAGAGTTCATGGCAGGCAGAAGGCAGCAAAACAAGCAAGGGGTGACCAAAGATTTTTCTGTTCCTTATATTTATCCAGGCTACTTAGGGTGGGTAGCACTCACACTCATTGTTTTTTTTCTTTTTGAAACAAAATAATAGAAGATTGACTATGGTTAATATATTGCATATTGTTATCTTTAAAGTAGTTGTTCAGATTACAAAATATAGATGTGAAAAAATGATCAAGCAATGAAAGAACAAACCATACTTTTTGATGACCAGAGACTATTAGTGTAATAATTTGTGCATATATATATATGCATATTATATATGCATATGAAGACTTTTCCCTTCTTTCTTTCCTCTTTTTCCCTATCCCAGTTGTTATTTCTTTTTGAACAATTTCTTTCACTTTCATTTTCACAATACCTATGTTACATTTTAGATCTTAACCTTTCAGTTTTTTAATACTAGGGAAATAATCCAATACTTACACATATGAGTCTGATTTATTTCATTCATGAGCACTCATACTCAACTCTAGTGTCCTTAAACCTAGCATTGCACCAAAAATGAATTCCAGGGTCACACATTCTACATCCAGCCACCTCTGAAAAAGCCCCACCTATGACTGCATGAGGCTCTGGGGGAAAATCTAAACACAATCCATAACAACAGGAAGGCCAGAAAAAAGGAGACCAAAAATTGGATATTTCTGAATAAATCCATGGTAGTCTTTAACAAGTTAGGCACAGAAGATTAAAAGGAAGCTTCTGAGGACATGTTTAGGTGTAGAAAGATAAAAGGAGATGCTAGGGATGACACGCAGAACTCCAACTTGAGTTCCTAAGTGAATGAATTCTTTCAGAAGGCAACATGGTGTCAGGCGTCAAGTCCCATATGTAAATTCTAGCTCCAGACCTTCTAGCTATGCAGCCTTGCCTCAAGATACCTGGCCTGATCTAGCCTCAATTTTTTACTCAGGCAATGGAAGCATATTGTGTCATCCAACTCATAGGACTGTATATAAGCCATTCTGATAGGCAAATATCAGAGATTCTTCCTGAGATCATAAAACCATGGAATGTGTTGAATAGGCAAGTCATGCCTGGTGACCATTAACTGTCGCCCCTATGTTACTTGTCTTCCTTCTTTCAGATGGAGAAAAGCTTTGCGGAAAAACAAAACCTTCTGGCTTTCCTCCTTCCAACATCCACTAGATATTTGTCTCAGAATATTAATTCACTCAATGGGCTAGAAAGCTGAGGCAAAAATAACTGCAAAAATAATACAGCTGATAAAAATACCTCCAATTTCACTTTATTCTCTCTCATATAACCTTGTTTTATTTGTACCCAATGAAAGTGATAGTTCCAAGTGATTTATTAGAAAATTATACAAACACATTTATGTTCATTTGCAGTCATCTCTTGAAAACACATTTAATTTTCTTCACATCAGAGCAAGATCCAGGGTTTATGGTCAGCTCTGTGGTGAATAGAGAAATGAATAAGATATGCAACTTTCCTTCAAAGCGACAAAATTCTTTGGCAAGCCAATACCAACAACTATCTCATTCTACCACAAGGTAGAAATGAAATGTACCTAACGAAAGAGATAGGCCAATTGTTACAGAGATTCCAAGGAGAGTGATATCATAGAAGATGATAAGACCCTGAATAAAGAAACAGAATTCCTTGGCTTAGAATTTGTAAATCTGCAAATAACTTATTATCTCTGATTGGCAGTTTTCTTATAAATAAAATATGACAAAATTATCTATATCTCTTACAGATTTTTGAAAATGAAATGAATTGAAATGGCATAACAAAATAGGGCTGAATATATTTGTGGGAGACAAAAATTGCGATGGGTGCTTCTACCAGGCCAAAGATTAGCAAAAACTTGAATGTGTTACCTTCACCTTCTGTGGCGATTGGAGAGTCCAAAATCTAACCCTCTGTGTCATGGAGGTAACACATCTAGGCTATGAGAGATATGACTGCAAATGTTTTCCATGTTCCTCCAAACCTGTAAGCTGTCTTCACTACAAAGCTTTGTCCTGAGCCTGCAATCAACCTGGCTTGCTAGTGGAGCTGACGTCATCTCTGAGTTAGTTGAATATGCTGATGTTGGGATAACTGAGAACATTACTATGTTCTTAGCAGATTCTCAAGAGGCTCTTTCCAAAGAACGTAGGATTGCAACAAACTAAACAGAGCAAAGACTCCAAAAGACATCGGTTGGACCAGCAACGCTTCAACTGTCAAGCCAGGAGTTGAATGACAGTCAGTCATTGGAAAAAAATCAGAACATTTATTTTCTACAGCATGGTAACAGTGGTATTAAAAATCAAAATTACTTATTTATGGATGAACAAAAGGTGACATGATCTCTCCTTTTTCAGCAAAGTATTAGGTATGAAGAAATGCGATGAGAAGCTAGTGACTGCTGCTGAATGTAATATAAAATGAAATTCCTGCAACTTTTCATTTCTGCCACAGACCACCAGGAAAATCAATTTTTTTCAAGATAGTCGAACTGGAAGACTATTTAGTAATTCTTCTTTTAGGGTAACATACATGATTGTATGAGGACACCTATGCACAGCAGTCACGGTAATAGCAGTAATTGAAGCTGTAAAATGGCAAATAACATTTTTATTTTCTAAGGAATGGCACTAAGATTAGGTACATGATAAAAAGAACAAGACAAGGAACATCTATTCTAGTATATTTCTATACGAGTGGGGTTAAACATACAGAACCTGGTGCCATAGTTGTTCTGTGAACGTGTCTCTGCTCTGTGACTTCCTAGATTTATGACAAGCAAAATTAACCTATCAAAACCTCGATTTTCTTTACTTTGAAATCAGAATTTTGAATGAGTCCCTTTATGTAAAGTCTGAAAATATATAACACATACATGTTAATTACTATGTCGTTTAAAGGTTATAAAATTATTAACATGAACTTGAACATTATTACCCATTACATTAATTGATACCTCATTATGCTCCAGGAATTGGACACTGGTCACCCCATAATGTGATCTGATAGTTGGACTCTCTTTTTATTAGCATACTTTTCCTACACTTAATGACCATGTTTATCATGGGGAATTTGAACCTGTATGTAATATGTCTTAGTTATCTTCACTTCAACCCTTCTCCCTGGATTCCGTTTAAAAAAAGGTTCGTTTATTCTTACTCCTCCTTCCTGTAATGGTTGATACACTGTGTCAATTTGAGAAATCTAGAAGCTTGGCTAACTCAGCAGTTCTGCAACCTAAAGTGTAGAGGACATGACCTTACTGCTCTATGGTGTTGTCCATTATGTCAACTTGATAAGTTTATCTAAGTGACTAAGGGAGCCACCATCCTCACTTTGTAAAAGACCTGATTCTGTGCAAGAGGAAGGCTTGGAGATGATGTGAGCGCTTCACCTGCCATAAGACAGGTCACTTGCATGTAATATAAGGGAGGAAATAAGGCTTGCTCTTCCTCCATTTTGCTCTTCCTGCTTTTGCTGTCTTCTGTCACCTTGGAGTGTTGTTGTTCTGCCATGCCACCCTGCCTAAGAGTCAGCTGATTATGAACTGAAATCTTAATACACTGTGTCTTAAATAAACCTTTGTTTCCAAATTTGGGAAGTGGATATTTTGCTTCATCAAGGAGAGTAAGATGACTAAGACAATTCCCTTCTCTCTCACCTCTCCTTTGTTCCTGTTCCCATTTGAACACATTCTTCCTACTTCATAATATCTACCCTCCATTTTCCCCATTATTTACCCTTCAGGTTTCTCACACAATAAAATCTGTGATATTTAAACTTGTGTAACTTATTTATTTCACTTGAAATTGTGGTCTCCAAATGTATTCATTTACCTAAAAATGTATGAAGTTTGTCCTTCGTAATGCCAGAGAAGTACGCTATTGCATATACATAGTACAGTTTCTGTATCTATTCTTCTGTTGATGGCTATATGGACTATTTCCATGATTTAGGTAATATGAAGTATGCTGCTATAGAGATGGTTATGCATATACCTCTGTACTACTGATGCTTCTAACTCTCTTGGGAAGCATCCCCTGCTAGAATGGGAATACGTGGTTCAAATGGAAGCTCTAGTGGACTTTTTTGAGGCATCTAAATATTGACTTCCATAGTGGATGTACCAATTTACACTCCTACTAATGATAAAGAAAGGGTATCCCCATAGTGTTGCCAGCAATTGTAATGGTTGATTTCTTAATGACAGACATTCTTTCTGGAGTGAGATGGAATCTCAGTGTGGTATCCATTTGTTTTTCTTGAATGACCAATGATGTTAAATATTTTTCATATATTCCTTTGGTGTTTTTAGTTCTTCATTTGAGAAGTGTCTTCACTATGGCTGCTCATTTTTGGATCTCGTCTTTAAATGTGAAAGGTCTGATTTTTTAAAGCTCTTTATATATTCTAGATCAGAAGGTAGATAAATCAAGAATCACAAGTGATTGAATGTGTATGATAACAGGAGTTGAACTGTAAAGCCTATACCAATCTCACTGCCAGTCCTTCTCCAGAGAACTCAAAGGGAAAGATTCCACATCTTTCTTCTGTACTGTAGGTAATCAGGTATTGGCAGAGAGTCACAGTTAGATCAACTCTCAGCATCCAAATCAAGGCTGTTTGTGTGACCTGACAGATGACTCTGTGTTTTTCACTGATGGAAACAATGGACATCAAGAACTATATTAAATGTGCTTACCATACTTCTTACTGTACACTGTTCATTTTGTTGTAAAAGGTAAAGATGCACAAAATCATCATAAATCCCTCTGGGTTTTTTACTCATCCCTCTTTCCCTTCCTCCTTGTTTGCCCCCCAGTGGCTGCCATCAAGGCCCCACAGGGTCCAATTATATCCAGTTTTGAATGTCAGAAGCTCCACCTACCTGAGGCTAGCTCCAGGGGTACAGCACACCTGAAGAGTCACAACTCAGGAAGAACTTACATGGCTGGGATTCATGGAGTCCTGAGCTCTACAACAACAGGAGCTGACAACAGATGAAGTTAGAGGCAGATGGCAAGGAAGCTCCTTTTCTAGAGCTATTCCATCTTCCATACTCCTGCCTACTTTACCATTTCTATCTGATCTGGCCATCTGAATTCCTGCCTGTAAATATTTCATGGCTTCCTATTACCCATTGGATAAAGCAAAATCTAACTCTTATGTGTCTTCTTGTGTGTATTCAGCTGCCACACAGTACAGGCTTCTAGTCACAGAAAATTTTAAGTTATTCCCATGACATGAATTCAAATACCTATGATTTGCACATTCTATTTCCTCTGCTTGGTGGGCCCTTCATTCTTTTGTTTGTATAATTGTTTTCTTGATTTTTTTAGCTCAGGCTCAAGTCATCTCTTCAAAAGAACATTCCTTAGCCCATTCATTTTCCATATTTTTTTGTACCAGGGATTGAACTCATGACCTCACGCTTGCCAGGCAAGCACTTATGCAACTGAGCTAAATCCCGAGCACTCATTGCCCATATTTTACAAACTGAAATTGGCACTTAATATTACATTTACAAATATTGCACTTTATTTGTCCCTCACTTACAATGTAAGCTTCTTATTTATGTAAAATGTATACTTGTACAAAAGTCATAAAGAATGCTTGTTGAAATGTTGAAAACCACAGAAAAGAAAACCACAAAAATATTCACGTGCAACACCATCCCTCAGAGATAGTCCGTGTTAATATTTCAATATACATATGCTCACACACAGATTCTCAAAGAGCTCACGTGAAAAGAATCAGGTGGAAAGAATGTGTGACATATTTGAGGTACTAAAAGAAGCTTGAAAGGTTGGAGAGTGCAGAGCAAGGAGAAAGTGGGCATGTTATGTATGATAGCATAGAGCAATAACTCTCAGTCTGCTCAGTATGACTTACAGTAAGTAACACAGTAAAACAATGAAACTAACCTTTCTGGAAAAAAAACCTTACTGTTGAAGACAAACTACAGAATATTTTACTGCATTCTCCATTCTCTTCCACTCTTTTCTGGGTGTAAGAGAAGATGCTGGTCATGGCCAACTAAATTGATTTCCTGCCCCTGGTAACAAGTTCCAGCCGTATTATGAAAAATTCTGCTGTAGAAATGCTTCAAGGGCATATTGAAAAATTATTTGCAAGCCTTACTAATTAGTATAGGCTTATTTTGAGGGCATATGGAATACTTAAAGGGTTTTGACAGGATATGCGAATATGATGACCAGACAAGCTGTAGGAAGCACACCTGAGTGCTATTGGTAGTGGTTTACAGCAGAATTCATATTGGAATGTGGGTAGATGACTGTACAAGATTCCAGATTTGCACTAGGGTGGTAATAGGGACAGAAATAAAGCAATTCAAGAAATTCCAGGAAAATATTTTCCCACTCTGTGGGTTATCTCTTCACGCTATTGGTGATTTCTTTTGTTGTACAAAAGCTTCTTAATAAAATGATATCACAGTGGTTGATTATCTGTGATATTTCCTGTGTGACTGGGGTATTTTTTCATAAATGCTTTGCTTTCAGCTATGTATTCAAGAGATTTACCAATTCTATCTTCTATAAGATTTAGTGTTCCTGCTTTAATATTTAGGTCTTTGATCCATTTTGATTTTATTTATTTCACAATAAGTGATATAGATTTAGATTTTGTCTTCAACATGTGTGAAGACAGTTTTTTCATGCACCTTTTACTAAAGAGGCTGTCTTACTTTCAGTGAAGGTGTTTGGTCCCTTTGTCAAAAATAAGGTGGCTGAGTCCATTTAGAGTATTGTCTGCATCTTCTAATCTGTTCCCTTGATCTTTAGGTCTGTTTATGTGCCAGTACCATGCTGCTTTTATCATGGTAGCTTTATACTATAATTTTAAGTAAGGGATTCTGATGTACCCTGTCTTGCCATAATTTTCCCAGAATCATTTGCTATTCTGAGAATCCTCTGGTTCAAAATAAATTTTAGTACTATTTCCCTAATTCTGTGAAATGGTCTATAGATATTTTGATTGAGATTGCATTAAATCTGTATGACAATTTTGGAATTATGGCCATTTTAATGATATTGGTGTTTCCTACCCAGAAACAAGAGGTATTTTTCCATTTTCTGTGGTTTCTCTGTGATTTTGTTTTTCACAGGACTATAGTTTTCTTTTTTTTTAATTTAAAACACAATAAAACAAAAAGGGGCAGTACAGAGCAGATAAGAACAGGACAACATAGGCAACACAGTACTTTACATTAAGTCAACTGGACATCAACAGTATCTAACACCATATCTCTTACTCTGCTATAGTTGAGCATAGTTTCAATTATAATAATATCAAACATAACACAGTAGTATAAAGCCATGCATATAGTGAAAGAATTCCAGGGCTTTCTGAACCGAATAACAGAAAATGATCAATGGGTATTATAATATCTCATTTTTGATAAAAAAGAAAAAAATTTGTTTGAACTATCACACATATTCAAATTCCAATGAGACACAATGTGGTAGATAGAACCAATGGTA
>PVJX010020252.1:0-33663 GCA_004027295.1 Dolichotis patagonum | reverse complement strand
TGTGTCTTCTTGAGAGGTGCCCAGCCCTTCTTTTATTAATCTACTTATCTCTTGTTTAATTTGAATTAATATTTCAGCTTTGGTCCCGCTAACAAGGTCGCTAACAAGGTCCTGAAGATATCTCTTTATGTCCGCTAATGCTGTGTTTGATGTTGCATTTTTGCTGCCCTCAGTCTCTTTTGTATTTACCTCTCCTGGATCAATGTTCTCAGGGTTGGGGGCTGGGAGTGTTCTCTTATTTCTCCCTTTCGTCATGTTTTTGGTTCCTTCCATACAAGTGTACAGTGTAATTCCCAGACACTTTTATTGTTGGTTAAGGCTCCTCTAGAGGGCGCAGGCTAGGAGCTTTAGCCCTCTTCAATAGGTTATCAGAGATTAGAGTTCACCCTTGGGCAGTGTGCACTATCTCCTCCCTTCTGGGCCAGTCAACCTTTGCAGGCCTTCACTTTGTCAGTGTGCACTGATCTCAGGGGCGTGGCCTAGTCCAAGCAGATTCCACCAATCCACTCGGCAAGGGGAGCAACCAGCTGAAGCCACTTCCTTATGGAGTTAGGGCTGTCCTGCCCAAATCCAACATGTCGTCCAGTCGGTTTCCCCTTTCCCGTGGGAGGGTCTTATTCCCATCACTCACCGCGTCCACGAGAACTGCTGGGCTCCCCGACCTCCGACTTCAGCGTGGCTAAGGTGGGAATTCACGGTGCCTCTGGGTGGGTCACGTGCAGGGCCGGTCCGGGCAAGCTGCACGCAGGGCTGTTCAGCTCCGCACTCCGGCGGCTCAAGCCAGTTGCTTTGGCGCGGATCACTTGTTCAGGACGTGCAGGAATTCAGGTGGCTTGAGGAGGGTGCCGTGCTCGCTGATCTTATTTTCACTAATAGTAGCCCCAGGACCTCATATTCGAGGGGTCTTTTGCGCTTTAGTTTCTTCGTGGGTTGTGAGAGTCCATCTCTCTCTGTTTGGGTCTCTCCAGGGTGTTTTATTCTGGCATTTGAGCTGTCTCTCTCAGAAAGGGTCTCTCTCCTGCTACCTACCAGTCCGCCATCTTGTCTTCCTGCCTATTATTTTTTTTTTTTATCAGTTCCAGGGATCAAACTCATGACTGCTTGCTTGCAACGCAGGAGCTTATGCCGCTGAGCTAAATCCCCAGCCTTAGCCCTATTATTTAAAAGGTTATATATGTGCTTAGAAAATATTTGGATGAACATTATCTCTGGAATGAGGAATTATAGATGCTTAAAATTTTTTTGTCTTTTTTGGAGGTAATTTTCAGATTTCCAGTAAGTAGTAGAGAAAAAGCCCCAAATTATAGAATATTTTTAGGAAGTAAAATACTTTATTTACTAGGGAAATTTTCTTCATGAAAGAATTCTATTATACGGGGAAAATTATTTTGCTCATTTTACAATGTACGGCACAGAGCTATACAGTTATTAATTATTTCTCATGTATCTATTTATCCATGTTTTACATTCTGCTTCCAGAAGGGTCCTGACACCTTCCCTTGCTTAATACTCTAATACATGCATAGTTGCTCTTCCTGTTCTAAGTGTAAAAGAGAGCAATCTCTTTCATCTGCTTTCAGTGTTGTTGTCGGTACTGAACACAATATATGCAGAGTTTCAAAGATGCAATGGGAGTTGTTATTACTATAGAACAATATTAACAATTTAAAAATATATTTACAAGTTAATGATAATTCACTCTTACACTAACACAATCGAAGTACTATAATGTCCATGTTATATGAGAACAGAATGGAGGGAGATGCCATCCTGGCCGACTGGACCAGAAGAACAAATCCTGGAGATCTATATGGTGACCGCATAGCCCTTACATCCATAAGAAAGCATGATATAAAGACCTTCTAATACTTCTTGTTTTCCCCGTCAGTGCTTTGTGAGTAAGAGCCCTGTTGAGTGGCTCTGGCTGCAGCTTCTGTGAACTAGAACTGTGGGGCCTTCCAGCTCTGCTCATTTTCCTGCCTCCTTCTCTTCCTGGTCATGCTTCCCTCCTCCTGTTACAGACTTATACATGTCTGAGGCTGAACATTTGGGAAATACAGAGGAAACCATAGGATTATTTACAATCCTCTGCCCACTCTCAGAAATAGCCACATCCTTCCCTCTTTTCTAAGCATTTTCCCCCAACTATATCATACTATACCTAGTTTAAAAAAAACTTACTGTTTGGAACATAGTGAAAAATTTTCAGGGGTACTAAAGATTGTTCTACCATATGATTATGAAATGCTGCATAGCATTCTCTTCCAAGAATATATCATAAATAGTTAACCATTCCTATCTTAATGGATTTTTAGGTTGTTTTCAATTTTTCCCTTTTATAAATAACTGTGAGATGAGTGTTCTCACATTAAATGCTTATGCATATCCTTATTTATTTCCTTGAGTCTTTTTTGGAAGTAAAATTGCTTTTTTTTTTTTGCAATTTGTAGGTAACAAATTTTTGCATGTTTGTAAGTAGTTTGATACTTACTGTTCGATTGTCCTTGTGAAAGTTGTTGGCAATGGACAAGAGAGTCAGTTTGTCCACATGTGTGATCGTTCTGGATTTTTTTTTTCTAATCTTTGACAGCTTGAAGGAAGACAAATGATATTTAGCTGTGCTCCTAACTTGCATTGTTCGGATGACTACAGTGAGAGCGCCACTTCTGATAGTGTCCTGTCCTAGGTTAGTTTGCTCCTACAGCTGCTTTCCACTAATCAGCAGCTTTGGTGACATGCTTTGGGGAGATACTCCTCTCCCCTGAACACTTATTACACAGTGACAAGCGTCTGGTACAAATCATTTTATACATATCTTCTTTAATCCCCACTCTAACTCCATTCACAAGGTGGGTACAATTTTTATTTTTATTTTATTTATTTTTGGTGCCAAGGATTGAACTCACGACCTCGCACTTGACAGGTAGGCGCTTATGCTGCTGAGCTAAACCCCCGGCCCTTAGTGGGTACAATTATTAACTTCATTTCCTGTGTGCGCGAGAGGAAATCAGGTGATTACATTAACCTGTGTAAAGCCACTAGCCCGGAAATAGCTGAGGTAGCTCTGGAACTAGGCTGGCTCTAGAGCCAGTCCTCTTAATCACTTCATCAATCGTCTGTACCTACAAGTACTTATCCACAGAGGTCTCATCCTCCTTGATTGTGTGCAACTTTCATTCAACTAGGAGCTCTGGGTCACGCTGGGTGTGTCTGCTTGGGGCATGTTTCAAAAATCACTAGAAAGTTGAAGGGTTTGACTGGGGATGTAGCTCAGTGGTAGAGTGCTGGTGTAGCACGAGCAAGGTCCTAAGTTCAATAACCAGCACTGAAAAAAACCCCAAATAAATAAAAATAAATGTTGAAATGGGTTCAAGGATTGTGGATAACTCCAGGGTATCCTGGGCCTTACCTACTTAGCTTCAATCATAACTGGTTAAGTGGAGTGCTTTTTGCATTTACTTAACTTTCTCATTTACTCTTGTTCCATTTCTGAGTAGCTGGTAACATGTAAGAAAGAAAGAGGTCAGAGGTCAGAGCCTGAACAAGGAAAAACTTCCTAATGTATCCCTAACCTCGCTATGGTCTCTTGTCATTTGCCATGGGATTAGAGAGCTGTGCTATAGAGCTCTAGTGGCTCAATCGGTTAGCACGCGGTAGTTATATAACATAGAGAGCTGTGCTGTATGCGTTATGATTAAAAAACGAAAGCAACTCCAAAGCAGCATGCTTTTTACCATGAGAAACATAGATTTGGGGGATGTAACATGAATGCATTCTATGCATAATTTCAACTTTGGTTTGCCAACCTCCGTTTGGTACCTCCTCTAAGTCTCATCTTTGCCCAATTCATGATATTCTGGGGTCAGGCTCGCCGACTTCTTCTTCACAAACCTCCTCTTTGGAAAGGATATGAAACCCTAGAGAGAGTTTAAAGAGCTTTATCTCTTCCTAGAGTGTTTCTATTTTAAGCTTAATTCTCATGATGATAAAGTGGCATGAGAGGTTCTGGTTCCTGCTAAAGGAATTTCAGGCAGTAGCAAGTAGGTGGAGACAGTTTTTAGAGTCCCACATGGTTAGTGCACACAGTGATCTACACCTTCCTCTTTGAGTGCAGTGATAACACCACCACCTATGCATTTATTGAGCATTTGTTGACCATGTAATTGTGGCCAGTGCTTTGCATGCATATTTTCCTTAAATCCATTCACCTGTGAAGAAGCCACCCCCAGCCCCTTATAGAAGAACCTAGGGATGGAGATGCTGCACAACATTCCTAAGGACACGGAGCTAGTAAACGGCAGAACTAAGACTTGAACCCAGGTCTCTCCAACTCCAGATGGTGGGCTCATGCTTTCAGGATGAAATGGAGGGATCTCAGAGCCTTGGTTTATTATGTGACAACTTGCAAAGCTGTCAGGGAGGAGCTTCAGACTATATGATGTGTAAAGACTGGCTGGAAACAGGCATTTCTCAAGCCAGGCCTGGATCCTAAATGTAAAAAGAAGCTAGCGCTTACTGCTAAATGTTAGTTCCGTGCATAAATTCTTGTTCACTTTTCCAGACTCCTCCTTCCACTTGCTCATCTCATTCGCACTGTCACCCTCATCTACAGCATTTATAGACTTAACCAGAGGGCCAGCTTCTGCGTGCAAGCACTTACCTGCCGCCATCACAATTATGCTGCGAGGAGGCACTGCTGACACACCGTTCAGTGAAGTTCAGCCCACGCCACAAGTGAGCCAGTGGTGGAGCTGGGGTTGGAAGCCGAGGGGTTCTGCAGTTCCTGGGTGCAGGCCAGGACTCAGGCTCAGCCCCAGCATCTGGGTTAAACTCCCGCAATCAAGCTCCCCGCCCTCTTCTGGGCTCTGTCCTAGGTGAGATGCAGATGACAAATTCCTCGGGCTCCTGGCTGTCCAGCTGTCTCCTCTCTCTGATCTTCCTCCAGCTGCCTGCGAGACTGTCAGGTAGGAGCCTCAGCACCACTATCCCAATGGAGTTTCCAGAATCAGGAAGCATTCCTGAGATTTAATTTCTCTTTGGGTTCTGCTCGTCCCCCAGACATTTCCAGCACCCTTCCCAGGTTCCATCCTTCCCATGGCATCTTCTTCCTTGTTCCTCCCCAAGCTCATTCTACCTCGGTTCCCTCCCAGCTCTCCCTGTCTTTCTTTTGTCCATGCACAGGGGATGTCGGCAAGTGCCACCTGGTCTCACTGGGGGGCACGGCCGAGCTGCTGTGCCCGCTGTCCCTCTGGCCAGTAACCATGCCAGAGGAGGTAAGGTGGCTGCGGCCCTCACACCAGCAGGGCTCCCGGGTTGTGCATCTGTTCCTGAGTGGGAAGGACAGAGATGAAGATGTGGCACCGGAATATAAAGGCAGGACAGCGCTTGTGACAGACACCCAAGAAGGCAAAGTCTTTCTGTGGATCCACAATGTGAGCCTTGAGGACCAAGGACCTTACCGATGTCAGATCCAGGTCGGAAACCTGACTCGAGAAGACACCGTGACCCTGCAGGTTGCAGGTTAGGATGGGTTTGAGGTGCTCGGGGTCGCTTTTGGGAATTTCATGAGCTTTGTGAGGACCTGCTTTGTGCCTCCATAGGTAGGCTTTTCTTTCTTAAGCAAGTACTTTTTACTTGCATGAATGGTCCAGCCTTACCCAGCCGGGTCCACTGCTTGCAGATAAAACTATGCAACTCTGGCCTGTCTTGAGGAAGAAATCGGTGCTATGGAAACCTACACAGGGCAGGTTCTGAGTAAACAGCTTGTCCAGCTTGTTAACTCAGACGGTAGATTTTCCTTCCTGGGTCACGTTTCTTTGTTTCATCATCAAAAAACACTTAACCACGGCTCTATGGGAAAGTCCTAACTGGTCAGAATAACCAGCTGTGACGTGGATTTACTTACTGAGTCCTCTCCTGGGTATTGTAATCCAAATATTGTAATCCCTTTTCCGGTCCACCTCACAATCCGGAAAGTTATATTTGTAATCCCACAGGAAGATTATTGGAATTCCAGCTAGTTAATTCCAATCTACCACCTCCAATGCAACCCATGGAAAGAATAAAGACACTAAGACATATTCCAAGTTATGGGCAGCCAAGGGGTCCTAAGTCTGATCCAAGTCAGGATATATGAGTGAGGATCTTTATATATACATATATAAAGATCTTGATCCAATGCCTTCTCCAGAATTTATTATTTTGTGAAAAAGGGAGTGGCTTAAGGATGAGTGACAATGAGGAAGGTGAGAATTACATGAGCAAGGTAAGCCAAGCTGGCCATGTGGAGAGCAAGCACCTCTGCAATACGTAGGGAGAAAAAAAATGCAGAAAGAGCAGTCTGCATAATGTGATTAGAGTAGCATTTGAATGTTTTTAGGGGCTATTGCTTCAGTTTTGTGCCCTGGGAAGTCATAGCTGCTGCTGCTTCTTCTTTCTTCTTCTTCTTCTTTTCTTCTTCTTCTTCTTCTTCTTCTTCTTCTTCTTCTTCTTCTTCTTCTTCTTCTTCTTCTTCTTCTTCTTCTTCTTCTTCTTCTTTCTTCTTCTTCTTCTTCTTCTTCTTCTTCTTCTTCTTCTTCTTCTTCTTCTTCTTCTTCTTCTTCTTCTTTTCTTTTTGAGACAAGATCTCAGTATGCAGTTCTTCAGGCTGGCCTTGAGCTCACTTTGTAGCCCAGGCTGGTCTCAAATTTGCAACGATCCTTGTGCCTCAACCTCTCAAATGCTGGGATTACAGGAGTGTGTTACCACACCTGGCTCATAGACTTTTAAATTGAGACTCATACCCAGTTGACATTCCTGGAGGTATATGGCTCTGCCATACTGCTGTGTTTAACCATTTATGGGGAACACGATGTGAGGAAACAGGAAATTGTTAGTTGGTCTCAAAGATTACCCATCAGTACCTCAGCTAGCCTTGCATTGCTTAAAACCAGTTAAAGAGAGAAGGAACTAGCTTAGCCAGCTCTGTACATATCAATACATGAAGACAGGGCCTGATTTAATTAATGCAGAGGTAACAGTTCTGTATTCAAGGGGAGCTGCTCACTTAGTCTTCTACCCTGGGGTTCCCAAGTCCTTAAAGTACCAGTAAGGTAGAGATAGTGTCTCTCAAGTGGGCCTCAATATTAAAACAAATCAAAACAAAAAATCAGCCTACTAAATCCAACCCAACTTGATTCAACCCAAGTCTTTGAATTTGCTTGGGTGATATAAGCCCCACATAGTTATACACTGATTATTTTTTGGTCGTAACTTAGTCATATACCAAAAAGAGGATGTGTGACTGCTTTAAATCAATCTCTTTAAAACACACAGTAGCTAGTATAAAGATGCTGTCCAAACATGAAAAATGACTTTGGGTTGCAAAATAATTTTTAAATGGGGATTGAAGGGCTGGGGATTTAGTACAGTGGCTCAAGCACTTGCCTGGTAAGTGCAAGGTCGTGAGTTTGATCCCCAGTAAAAAATAAATAATAAATAAATAAATAGGGATTCAAGTGCCTAGAAGAATTTGAAAGCAGGTGATGCAGCTAGTGCTGTGAGTGGATTCTGAAGTGTGTTTGGATAAAGCTAGAGACCGTCCCATCCCATGGGAGGGGAATGGCAGTGTGGTGGGAGAGGTAGGGGTTAAAGCTTCTTTGATGGTTGCCCCTGTTCATCAGAGGAGGTTCATGTTGGTGGGGGGTGTTCTCTGCACCCAGGGCTCTGACTAGAACCACACACATGTTAGGCTTGTTCCTGGGCTGCTTCAGCCAGGCAGTCTGTCCTCTCCAGTTCCAGGCTCTGATCTTTAGGTGTGATGCTGGATGGACCCTGCTCTGTGCAGGTCAGTGAGATGGTTCCAAAAGCTTTGGGGCTAGTGAAGAAATCCTGAGGGTAGGTGCTTCTATCCCTGTGTGAGGCCCACTCCTTGAACAGACTGGACTCTTCTGAACAGCAACATCCATCAGAGTCAGGGACAGCTCTCTAGGTATGAACTTTTTTCTTGGTGGTGATGCTAGAGATTGAACCCAGGACCTTGCACATTCTAGGCAAGTGCTGTACCATTGAACTATAGTCCCATCCTTGGGGGATGTGTCCTGTACTGGTGCAACATAGTCTTAGCCAACAGAAGAGCACAGGTGTAGTCATAGTGCACGGTGAGGTGGAAAACAGGCTTGAAGTACCTGATAGGTCTAAAGGAAGCTCCTACCATTGTAGAAACTTTTCAATTTTTAATTTTTAAAATTCTGTTATAAAATGAAAGATAGGCAAAACATTGTAAAGAGAACAAAAATGCCCTTCAGTCTCATAACTGATAAAGAACTACTGCCAGCATTTTGACGGTATTTCTCTCTAGACTTCCTTGTATGCTTGTACCTCCAAGTAGTGTGGATGGTTGTGTGTGTATTCTTGGCCCGGGTGTTTCCCCCCACTGCCCATGTCATGAGGAATTTTTGCCTATGTCCTTAAGTAATTTTTTGTAGCATGATTTTAGATGCTGTATAAGATTTCATTGTGTGGTTACAGAATAATAATAATAATAAATCAGTTTGTTTTGGGGCATCTGGGTTTAAAAACTTTTTTCCTTTACACCATAATTAATAGTACAATGAAGATCTCTGCACATATTTTGGGAAAGTGATTCTGATTATTAGAATATGTTTCTGGAAGTAGAATTAATGTGTTAAAGGGCATGAACTTTAAAAGACCTATGAAATATGTAGTCTTATGGCAGGGAATTATGATTTCAGAGCCAAGAAAGGTATACAGTGCCAGGGAATTTGGGGTGAAGAGGGGCCAGGTATCTGTTAATCCCCTTTTTTCCTGCCTCTGTTCCCATCCCTTTTTTCTTACTACCAGCATTGCTCCTCCCTAGGTGCTAAGTGGTTAATCTGACTGATTTTTTTGAACCTCCCTCAAACCCTAGGAGACAGTGCCCCTTATTCCCATTTGACAGATGAAGCAAATCAGGCTGGGAGAGGCTGAGTCCCTTGTGTAGGATCACACAGTAGTTGAACAAAGACACACCACTTGTTGTAGCTCTCTTCTTTTTTTCTCTTTTTCTATTCTTTTCCCCCTTGGCTAGGCTTTAGGCCTGCTGCAGTGGCATCCAAAGCTTGCTTTGCCCCTGCTGGCAGTGATCAGGAAGAAGAGGCTGCTGACTGCTGTTCCAAGCAGGCTAGGATTTGAAGGGGAAGCAGACAAGTGCTCGAGAGGAGGGTGTGGAGGAGGGTGTGAGTGATTACTAAGGAAAGCACCTGAGGGCCTCTGGAGCCCCCACATTATTTTTTCTACTGAGTTTAGGATGGAACAAGACTGTGACTGAGAAGCTGACTTTAAAATGTCCTCAGACAGCACCACCAAAGCCCTTCCTGAGGGAAGAACATTTCACTGATCTTTAACACTCTCCAGGGTTGGATTTAGCATGAGAAGCAGAGGGTCTTTTGGTTGGGGTCTCTCCCTGGAGGCAGTTGGGATGGATCTGGGCCAGGTGCATCTGAGGTGTGGGAACAGCTCTCAGATGCCTCCCTGAGGGTGCTCACTGGTGTCTCTTTCAGTCCCATCTTCAGAAAGACTCTCCTCCTCAACAGTGGCTCTGTCTGTGATCCTACTCGTCCTGGGGCTGCTCGTGGCAGCAGGCATTTATGTCATCTGGAAGCAAAGACGATCGAAAGGTAACTAGGTGGTTAGATGGCCTAGGCTGTGGAACTATGGCTACTTTGAGAAAACAACAGAAGGAAGTAGAAATAGGTATGATGCTTGCCCATAGGCTGGAGACTTCCCAGGTTGACTGGGAGAAACTGGTAGAGTGTGCCCTAGAGACTCACATTGCAGAGGGAATGTGATAAAGTGCCGAAAGGCCCGGGGCAAATGCTCATCCTCTGAGAAATTAGACAATATTTGACTATGCTAGCCATCTAATTAATTAAGAAATTAAAGCCTTCTAATCAGGAAATCCAATTATATTCATTGAATTAAACCCTTGTAAAAATGGTCACGTTTCACAGGACCCCATAGTTGCAACGGTCTTGGAAAATTATACAAGTCAATTTCCCCCCTTCCTCCTCCATATGATGGCTTGAAGGCCTTGTAATCTTTTCAAAAGGTCACACACCCATAATGACCAGCAGTCAGTCTTACGCAAGCAGCTTGGGTCATCTTTGGACAGCTATGCTTGTTAGAAAAAAAATCCCTTCTTAAGCTCAAATTACTTCTTTCTCTGTCTCTGCCTTCTAGAAAAGCTTCTCTATGAACAGGCGTTGCAGGTAGGTAAGTGTCCTAGGCTGGGGTGGGGAAGATGTTTCTGTTTTGTTGATTCCTGTATCCTCAGGCCCAACAATTAAATTCTAGACCTGAAAGTTCCATCATCCACTGTTCTTGGTGATGGTAATGGTACGTAAACTCATTGCTTCCAGTGTTTACTAGCTCTTAGACTTGGAACAGCTTACCTCTTGGTGTATTTGGTGATTGCTGTCTGTGAGCTCATTGCTCAGTCTTGTTCTGTGAAGTTACATAGGCCAAACCTGGGGAAGTCTTATTCATTCAATAAGTAATTGATAATTATGTACTAAATGCCCTTGACCATACTAGAGTCTGGAGATACAGTGGTGAGCAAAAGCAGACACAGCTCTGCCCATCTAAAGTGTCCACTGTAGCCAGAGAGATTACATACATTAAATAATTTCTCAAATAGTTTGTACAAATGCCATGAAGGAAAGCTCCCACCTTTCCTTCTGTGACAACTGTGACCAGGAGAACTAACCAAGCTTTTGAGCGCAGGATGTGATATTCCACCTGAAGGAGGGTAAGTCATGAGTTAGGAGAGACTGGAAAACTCTCCACAGCAGAAATAACAGTTTGAGGAAGAAAGATGGTCAGGAAGAGCAATGTTTACACAAGGAGCTATAAAGGTGCAGAAATGAGGAGAAGGGTGACAGAGTTGAGTTATGAGGCATCTTTGAAATCATGTTAAAATTTTCAGTCTTTTTCTTAAACACCATGGTAAAGCAATTAATGGGGATATCTGGATCAGAATTGAGCTTTGAAAATCTCTTTCTGGCTGCAATGTTAAGAAAGACAAAAAGCAGGAAGAGGAGGAGGAAGAGGCAAGACGTGGGGGACAATATGGGTTGCTATTTGTGTCATCCTGATGAGACATGATGAGGGAGCAGATCAGGGAGGGAGAGGGAAGCAAAGATGGACAGATTCAAGAGCAGATAGAACCAAAAGGAATCAGGGGTCCTCAAGGTGATGGCAAAAATTTTTCTTTTCTTTTCCTTTCCTCTAGAAAATCTTCTCGAAGATCATGCAAAAGAAAAAGGTAATGATACATAAAGAGCAGGGATGGGGAACAAGGAGTGCATTATTTCTCCTTATATATAATTACTGACACTCTACTAATTTGATTGGAATTCAGTTTCCAGCCTCAAGGGGTTATGGAGTTGGTAGCAGTGAGTGAGGGGATGCTCTTGATCAAAATGTATAGCTCTGGGGGGCTGGGGATTTAGCTCAGTGGCATAAGCACCTGCCTTCCAAGCACGAGGTCGTGAGTTCGATCCCTGATACCGATTAAAAAAAAAAAGTATAGCTCTGGATTCGCTGGAGCTCCTTTCATCAGCCTTTCTGCCAATCGCTTAAAGGGGAGTCTACATGCTAGGTAAACACTTATTAATATTAATGTATGAAAATCTCAAGAATCCATACAATACTGGCATGGAGAGAGGAAGTGTGATGCAAGGGAGGACCACAGTCAGTGACATCTGACTCAGATCAATGATCTGCTGCTTATTGGCCTTAAATCAATCATTTTGCTGTTCGGAGCTTTGATTTCCTCATCTGTAAAATGGGAAAAATAAGTACTCTTATCTAATTGTTTTCAGTGTTAAAAGAGACAACCTTTTAAAAAGAGATCTCTCACAGTACTGGAACTCCTTTCCCTTATTGCCACCTTACCTTCATTAATCAAATGTGTGCTGTGGGCCACTGGGGGTAAGAATTAGACAACCTTTTGAGGTCTAGCTAGGAAGACAGGTCCCTGGCTCAGATGACCCCAGATGCAGTGATAGTGTGATCTCCTCTCCCTACCTTTATATTTCCTCCAAGTTGGTGAAAGTGCGAGGTGCACACCTTAGACACTGTGGCCACCCTCCCTAGAGTGGATGGGAACAGAGTGTGTGATGTGAAGTCAGAGTTGGGTTTGAATCCCGCCTCTTTGGCTACTTGTTAGCTGGATGATCTTGAGCAAATTTCAGGGCCCCTGAGCCTTAGACTGTCCCTCTGTAAAGCGGGAATTATATAATGCATGTATACTGCACATCGTCGAGAAGATTCAGCACCTACCTTAGTCTGTGTAAGGACAGAAAACAATCAATAGAAGCTGTTAGTAGTAGAAATGGCAACAATGAATTATAACACCCAGGGAGCAGTGATCTGTTCGGTCTCAGTGTTCCAGAACTAAACCCATGTCCAGCCCCTTAGCACAGCACCTGGCAGAGGACTCTGTTTTATAATTTAAATGCTCTGGCAGGGCCAATGTTAGGTAGGAGACCATGTGGGCCAGACGGCCCCTCAGAGAGAACACAAGTATTTCTCCAAAGCATATGAAACCTTCTTAGACCTCCAAATTTGTGAAAATTGTAACTTCAAGAAAGTTACTGTAAAACAATCATGACATCATGTTAACAAGTCAACATTAGGCCTTCAGCTAGTTTTGCAATTTAGACATCATAGACAGTACACTGAATATGGCAGCAAGGCATGCACCATGGCCTGTGACTGTAAACATACAGAAACAGCAGAAATGAAACCAGACAGTCAAAAAGGAAGAGAAAGGAGGAAACAAAGACTGGGGCAGGTTGGGTCATCAGGAAAGGGGCCCTGGCACCATTGGATTCCTTAGTCTGACCCCTGGGACAGGCGACCTAGGGACCGATGGAAGCACCACCCTCCTTCCCATCACGGGGGATGGAGTGGTGAGCTTCCCAAGACCTGTGGGACAGAGGGACAGGATCTGATTGCTCATTCCTCTCTCTTTCTTTGGTTTTTAGGAAAACTCCATAAAGTCATCAGTAAGTCCTGCTACTCCTCCATGGTGCAAACTTCCCTCTGCTGGCATTTCTGCTTTTAGATGAGTGCTTCAGTTTTACTTTCTGGGCAGAAGGGAGTGAACAAACATAATTCAAACCACAAGACTGGGATTTCTTGGCTCTCAAAGGCCTCTTTTCTCATGTTCTTCTGCTCCCTTTTCTACCCCCCCCCCCCGTTATTTAGTCTCTAAATGGGAAATATTTCACCAGGAAGAGATATACTTTTCAAAGGTGAAGCAATCTAGAAGTCCCCTTTATCACCCAGGCATGGCCTTCTCTTAGGTGAGGTCCAAGGCAGATAGATCTCCATCAAACTGAATATGCTCAAGCACTGCTTTCCTACCATTGCATTTGTAAGAACTTTTTTTTAAAATATGAGAAACAATCTTTAGCCAGGGATGGTGGCATATGCCTGTAATCCCAGCACTCCAGAGGCTGAGGCAGGATTACCACATTTGAGTACCACCTGGGCTACATAGTGAGTTCAAAGCCAATCTGAACTACATGGTGAGACCCTGTCTCAAAAAACCATAAAAAAACTGAAAACACTACATATATGGTTTTATTATATATTTGGTCTTATTTTATATATATGGTTTTGTAGAGAGAAAATGTATACAATAACAAAATGACTCAGTGATAGTTTTAAATGAACTTGTAAGCTTAGGATGTACAGTGGTAGAGGTGCTTGCATAGCATGCATGAGGCCCTAGATTAGGTCCTCAGTACTGTAAAAAGCTAAATATGTGTGTGTGTGTGTGTGTGTGTGTGTGTATACACATTCTCCCAGAATTTCTACATCCATTTGTATTTGTCATTACCTGTAGGTGTGAGATGTAGTATTTATTGGGTCTACAGGTAAGGTTTGGTTCCCATAGGAGCTTCTGACTCTCTGTCATACTCTGGGGATGGCCCAGAGCCAGGAGCCATTGCAGACATTCTTAAGCGAAAGTTCCAGGTTGTGGCTATTGAGGATCTGTGCTTGGAATGTGGGTGGATTAGGACAGGAACATTGAGGCTAGATAGTAGCCCACATTCTGATTTGTCAAACTATTTTTGTTCTCCAGAGAAACTCCGGAGTGAACTGAGTAAGTTTCTCATGTTCTTATAACTTCCATACCAACTTACTGCTGTTGCCTTGGCACTTTCGGTGAGAGCTCATCCTTTTCGTTTCTTCTTTTCTTCTCCCGTAGAGTTGAAAAGAAGTGCAGCCAACTCAGGTGAGATTCTCTTGCCCTGCATTGGATCCCTCCTCCCCCATGGGAGTTCTCATTTTCTCTAGTGCTTTAATGATCTCCGTGTGTTAGTCATCTTTCTTTCATTGTGACAAACTACTTGAGGTAAACAATTTAAAAAGAGGGAAAGTTTGCTTTGACTCATACTTTTGGAGCTTTCAATCCATAGCCAGTTCAACCATTGCTTTTGGGCTTCTGGAAAGGCATAAATTCTGATTTAAAAAAAAAATTCAGCCAGTTATGGTGGTGCATGCCTGTAATTCCAGCACTTGGAAGGCTGAGGCAGGACGATTGTTGTGAGTTCGAGGCCAGCCTAGGCTACAAAGTGAATTCGAGGCCAGCCTAAACTGCAGAGTGAGACTTTGTCTCAAAAAAAAATTGTAGGTAAATGGATGTACTTTGAAACCACAATAGTAAGTAAAATAAGTCAGACACACAAACTTAAATATCACATGTTTTCTCATATATATAATTAAAATATATAGAAAATATACAGCTTTTGCAAGTGGAAAGGAGACTAAGAGTTGGAAAGAGAAGAGAGAGGTAGGGGACGACAAAAAGAATTAAGATGTGTTACGTACATGTGGAAACTCCCCAGGAGAAATGTAATCATTATGTATTGCAATAATGTACTAATACATTAGTACATTAGAACACACAGTGTGGTTCAATCTCAAGTGTCCCTTAAGAGCTTGTATGTTGAAGGCATATGGTGCTTCTGGGAGGTGGTGGAACCTTTGGAAGATGGGGCCTAGTAGGCACAGGTTGGGTCACTTGGGGGCATGCCAGAGAAGGCAATAGTGGGACCCCACCCCTTCCTCTTTGCTTTGTAGCTGTGATTAAAAAATAAGAAAATTATTAAACATAAAAGACACATTGCCATTAAATACCCATCAGAATATTCCTCCTCCTTGGGAAGCTGAGGCAGGAGGATTGCTATGAGTTTGAGGTCACCCTAGGCTACATAGTGAGACTCTGTCTCAAAAAAACCAAAGGAAAAAAATTCCTCCTCAATTCAAACACACTTCCCCCATTGTTCTTACCACTTTCTGAAGCAGCTCTGGAAGTCTCCTTCTTGAGTGTCTTTACAAGGTGTGATAAAAAAACATATCGTGAGTGCTGCCCTTGCGTGTCACCTTATGGAAGGACGAGCTTGCAGAAAACATGGTGCATCCTCATCCACGTTATTCACTGGATCTGGCACTGGGCTCTTCCACAAAGTCAAATTGATCATGAAAGTTAAACATTTTAAATTGATTCAAGACATTGAAGCATCCACAACAGCACAACTAGAGACATGCAAAGGACTTCCAGAACTGCTTCAGAAGGTGGGATGTGTTCGAAGCTAGAGACAGTATTTGGAAGGGGATTAATGGCAAATACACTCTTTTTACTCTCATGAAATTTTTAAAAAGTTAAATATTTGCTATAGGTTTTTGTCTGTTTGTTTTGTTTTTATGATACAGAGTCTCACTATGTAGTTCAGGCTGGCCTTGAACTCGCAGTGGTCCTCCTGCGCAGCCTCCCAAGTGCTGGGATTACAGGTGTGCGCCACCACACCCGGCTCTTGCTGCAGTTTTTTTATCAAACTTACTAGGAAGCTTTTCACTTCATGCAGACTGCAAGCAAAGAGCAAGACAGGAAGGAGGTGGAGCGCTAACATCCCTTTCTGTGGCATGCTCCTATGACCTAATGGCCTGCCACCAGGCCTGGCCTCCCAATAGCACCCTGTGCAGAGGAACAAACCTTCAACACATGTCCTTTGGAAGACATTCAAGATCCAACTTCAGCATCCTTTTCATGTCTTTCAGGCTGGAGAAGAGCCCAGCTGCATTTTGGTAAGTTATAGCAATCAGATTGATCCTCATTTCAGGGCTCATCCTTCTGAAAGTCTGTAACCTTGGGTTTTGCTCCATTCCTTTTGAAACCAAATTGAAATTTGAAAAGAAATTTTGTCACATCTGTTTACCTGTCCCCCCAATACTGAGATATACTGCACTCCCAGAAGTATGTAGCTTTATCCACATACTTTTTAAAAAATTTGAGACAGATCTTGCTAAGTTACCCAGGCTGGCCTCAAACTTGTAATCTTCCTGCCTCAGCCTTCTGGGTAGCTGGGATTGCAAGTGTGGCCCACTGGGCCCAGCTGTATCTACTTATCAAATTTTTAAAAATCTTGGTGATTTTTTCTGAGGATCACACTTAGATTTGGAAAGTCTCTTTTCAAAGCACTGATAAATATTAGGTCTTATGAGATCCTTGTGAATTTTTTTGAGATTTTTCCTAAGTCTATAACATTTCTTTTTTGTGACTTGTCTGTGGCTATCTTAGTTGGACTGCTTTTTGACTCTTAACTTCCTTATAGTATTTTTTGATGCCCAAGTATTTATTTTATGCAGTCTTTACTAATCTTTAGTGCAGTCTGCACTAATCTTTACCTGTGTGGTGTTTTCAGGTGCTTTCTGGTTTGGGAAGTCCTTCCTAGCCCATGATGGGGTAAACGGCCACTGTTTCTATGCATTTTGCCATAGCCTTCTTTCTCTGCAGACCAGTTTTCTTGGGGAGGGAAAGTGACTAAGATTCTTAGAGAAGGGCATGAGTTGGCAAATGCCCCAAGGATTATAAACTACCATAAGGTTTCGTAGTATTATTCTAAAATATTTACACATCTTTCTTTGCATCTATTCCTTCATAATTTGTATTTTTGCAGCCATTAGAACAAATTGTTAGTTTTATAGCTTTGGGCTCATTATCAATTTTCCAGGCTCTTAGTTCCCTTCCTATTTACACTGTCTTTCTTCCTGCAGAGTACAGGCAGAATTGATCAGTTGATCACTTGAGATAGCGGAGGTCACCTAGATTGGCACTGTAGGAACTCATAAGCCCTCTGGTTTTGCATTTACAATCTATCTTACTCCCACTACCTCAACCAAATACGGATTTCATGGATTTAACGCTCAGAGAAGATCCTGTTTCCTATACTTGGGGGAGGAGAAACTCTATGACTTTTGCAATTAACAATTTAAGGAAAAATCTTTCTCTCTATGAACATTTTAAAGTGATCATTATAAACAACAATTTTGGGTAACAAAATGGGCACCACACAAGTCACCGTAGGAACAAAGCACAATCTCATGCATTAACTCATTAAATCCGCATGGCAATGCTCCAGTCTAGGTTCTAGTATTATTCTCATTTTACAGATGAGGAAACATAAGCTTAGAGATGAATAACAAACCCAAGGCCATGGATGGAAAAGCTGGGACTCAAACATCAATCCTGTTTATTATCATGTATTAGATTTCATTGGAACATCAAAAACAAAGGTAGTTTTTCCTCAAGATTAAGGTAATTTCACAGACAGATCAACTTGTTCCTCTTTTATTTTGTACCCTTCTAGGTGACCTACTCTTTGAAAGAGAGTATTCTTTAGATCCCGTATGTGTGAGGGGCCAAGGACTCACACACAAAAAAAATGGGTCAATAATAGTGATTGTAAAACTACAGATTATTTTTTCTTCCCAAAGATACATTAAGACCCAACTTTCCCAAACCTCACCTCTCTGTGACTCTCTGCAGAGGCAGTGACCCTGGATCCAGACACAGCACACCCCAAACTCATCCTGTCTGAGGACCGGCGCTGTGTGAGACTTGGTGACAGAAAGCAGGACGTGCCCAGCAACCCGCAGAGATTTGATTTTGTTGTCAGCGTGCTGGGCTCTGAGTACTTCACGGCTGGCTGTCACTACTGGGAGGTGCACGTGGGAGGCAAGACCAAATGGATCCTTGGGGTGTGTAGTGAGTCAGTGGTCAGGAAGGGGAAAGTCACTGCGTCACCAGCCAATGGACACTGGCTCCTTCGCCAGAGTCGTAGGAATGAGTATGAAGCTCTCACATCCCCGCAGACCACCTTCCGCCTGAAAGAGCCACTAAGGTGTGTGGGGATTTTCCTGGACTATGAAGCGGGCATCATCTCCTTCTACAATGTAACTAACAAATCCCACATCTTTACTTTCACTCACAGTTTCTCTGGCCCCCTCCGCCCTTTCTTTGAACCTTGTCTTCATGATGGAGGGGAAAACACAGCACCTCTAATGATTTGTTCCCAACTACAGAAATCAGAGGAATCAACTGTCCCCAAGCCAGAAGAAAAAACCCATGCTAATGGAGATGTGTCCCTGAAAGTGAACCCTTCCTTACTGCCCCCTCAGGTCCCGGAGCTTTTACCACTCAATGACATGGTCCTGTCCTGGCCCTCTGACCTTGCCCCAGCCCTTCAGAAGCTCAAAGTTCCTTCTTTTTAGGGATATGCCTCATGCACATTTCCCACGGTCCCCAACACTTCAAGGCTCCTGATTCTGGAACGTCTTTTCTCCTTAACTCAAATCCAGACATTTTTGTGTTTTCTATTTGTACCACTTTTTTTCCTACGGCTCTGTTCTAAACCCTGCCTTTCTTCTAGGGACTTGAAGTTCCCATTGCTTTAGGAGAATTCCCAAAAGCCAAATGCTCACTTTAGGTTTAAGAGAAAATGTTGCATGTGTGCCACCAGGTTTAACTCAGGGTCAGGGGAAGCATTCTCCGCTTGAGGGGATATTTACAAGAACTTCTGCCTGTCTTGTTCTGTGCTCCAGCTTTACAGTTATAACTCCCAAGCCCCAACTTCTTAATTTTCCACCAAGAAGGGCTCACTTTTTTCCTTCTTTCTCTCTGTCCCTCCTTTCCCCTTCTTTCTGTCTCTCCTTCCTTCTTTCCTACCTTCCTTTCTTTTATCCCTCTCCCAACTCTGGCGCCCAAAGTCAGCTTTTTGAAAGTAAATATGTTCTGGATCACATATCCTCTTTCTTCTTTCAGGAAAGGGGGTAGAACAGCAGGTTAAAACATGCCATTCTTGGGCTGAGGATGTAGCTCAGTGGCACAGTACCTGCCTGGCAAGTGCAAGACCCTGAGTTTGATTCCCAGTACCAAAAAAACCAAACCAAAACAAAAAAACCCATGCCATCCTCTTCTATTATTTTAAATGCAAGAATGGTGATTAAACTCAAGGCTTTTGTACTAAACTAACCCTTTTTTTCTTTTTTCTTTTGAGATGGTTTTTCTAAATTGCTAAGGTGACCAGGCTGGGCTCAAACTTTTGATACTCCTATCTCAGCCTTACAGAGTGCTGGGCATTTTCTATTTTTTTTTAAAAAATGCCATTTAAAACATAATTAGGACACATTCAGAGTAGCAGCTATAATTCTGAGAAGTCTTAGGAATAGTCAGGGAGTTGGGAGGCACAGCTACAGACAGAACAGCTCAGCTGTGCATGGCTCTAAGCAGACAGGAGCAGATGAATCAGTCAGCTGTCTGGCCCTTCTATATACTTTCCTGAGACTTAGGCCCAGTGGCAATTTTAATCACGTGTATAGAGCTTTTCCCCATGGCTGTTATATTGGAAACTTAGTGATTTGTGCAGGAAATAGCCTCTTAGACCAGACAGTATTGATTTCAAAGAAGTTGGCAGCCTTCTCATTTGAAAGATATGAGGATAAAATAATGAATCTGATTTTTGGGTGTGGGTGGCAGAAGGAAGGCTGTTCACTTTGAGGTCCACCATATATGTGATCTGGCCTGTTTGTGGAGACTGTTTGCAGATGACTCTATTGTTTGGCTCCACAGGAATTACATCTGTCAATCAGAAGTCTTCCCGTTAGTGCCTGTATTAGTCAAAGAAATAGTTAACAGTCATTCATGTGCTCATGGAGGCTGGCAGGCTTGAACTAACTCTAGGATGAGCCAGTGTTTCAGTTCAAGTCTTAAAATGTGGGAAAAGCTGATGTTCAGTCTGAAAGCTGTCAGGAAGAATTGTCTCTTGATTGGGTGAGGTCAGCCTTTTTGTCCTATTCAGTCTATTCTTCAATTGACTGCATGAACCGCATTCACAATAGGAAGAACAGACTGTTTCACTTTATTTTTTTAAAATTTAAGTGCTAATCTCGTCTAAAAACACCTGCATAGAAACACCTAGAATAATGTTTAGCCAAATTCTAGGCACTCTGTGACCTAGTCAAATTGATACAGAAAATTAACTATCACAATGCCTGAATGGAATTTTTCATTTGCTTTTATATAGTTATTAAATAAAATCTTTGCTATTCACTGTTCAGTATGCTGTTGTTTTCATTATAAATGAAAAATTGCGGAGACTTTGGTTGCTAGGAGGAAAACATTATGAGATTGGTTTCTAAACAGCTTTAAATCTACTCAAGCAAGCTTTAACCACAGTTCATAATAAAGCCAGTTTTATTTCTGAGTCTGCCCTATAGTCTTTTATTTTTTTAAATCAAAAGCATTTTTTTGTGGTACTAGATATTAAATCCAGGGCCTCAAACATGATAGACAAGCACTCTATCACTGCGTTACATCCCTAGCCCATTTCAATTTATCAACCTAAAAAACAATGATCAACTGTCTACTAATGTACAACAGATACTTACATTTCACTCACACACGCTTAGTTCTGAACGTTTCCTAAATACTCCAATCTTCTATATTATTTGCACTGGTCCTACACATTGAGAAAACTTAACCAGCAGGAAATTGAACAATGTGGAAGTAGAAGCTTTTATACATCTTTTTATTAGTCTGTCATCTCTCTATGAACTCATTCAATCCTTATAACAGTTCTGCCAGTTTATAGCGGAGAACAATGGTGCTTCAAATGTATAGACCATCTGATAGAGTTGGGATTATACACCTGGTCTGTGTAGCTCTGATGGCCCGGTTTCCACTTTTTTTTTTCTTTGCATTGAAATACCCTGCAGATCTTGAGAAATCTTTACTTAGCCTGTACATTCAGTTAGTCTTTATCTTTTAAAATAGAACATGAAAAATAAAACCCTAGTCCTGGATACTTTGATGATACTGTGTATCTATTTTGAAAGTGTCAGATTTAATGGGAGATGCATATAGGATCTAGAAGCTCCTCGTTAGGAGGTGATCTCCTTGGAAGTGGACAGGAGATTGAGCAAACTCCCTTCTCGGTCCACACTTCTTTAAACTATAAATCTTAAGCGAGGTGCTGGTCTGTAGGTTTCGCTGCGCGTCCAGAGAATCTTCAACGATCATCACTCAAAGTAAAGCACAAGAGAAACCTGATGACCTCAGATGCGAAGCCAGTCTCCACTGCCTGTTCTAAACTTCGCCGAGGTTCTCTGTGAGGGCAGTTTTATTTAGGACTACAGCTCCCAGCATGCCACGCACTAGGCTAAAGATTATTGGTGCTACGGCCTGGGCGTTTGTATTATGGCAGGTACTGTAGCCAATAGGGAAGAAGGTCTGCCTCTAAAAACCAATCCCAGAGCCGCAGGGCGGGACCTTCCTGGGTTCAGTCTCCGGCTCCTTCCCGGCCCCTTAACAAGCGGCGCTGTCCCTGACCCAGCGGCGGGAGCGAGGTGGGTCCCGGCTGGGCTGAGGTTGCGGGGGGAGGCGTATACAACTTTGCAGGGTACTCTGAGGACGACCACGGATTTGGACGCTGCTACTTTACTTCGTGGCGACAGTGGGGAGCAAAAGGCCCTGTGGTCCCGCCCAGACCCTTGTCCGGCTCCCCCGGCCCGCGCGGTCCCCACACCAGCCCCGCCCTTCTTTGGCTAGCCTTTGAGTGCTTTCAGGCCCGCCACTGACCATAGGTTGGGACCAGCCGCTCGTTGTCTCCCACCTTGAGGTATCTCTGAACCTAGCACCTGTCTTCCACAACGCTGTGGACTCTTCCGTCGATTTCTCTCTCCCTCAGGACACAGCAGCCTCTGGGGCCCTGGTCCTCCAACCTCTGATTGCAGCCTTTGTCTCTTCTCCCTCACTTATCTCCTCGGATCCCTGGACTTCTCTGATCCTCTCTGTCTAACATGTTATTTAGCTCTAATACAGATCTTTCCTAGTTCTTCTGCACTCCACAACTTGGCCCCAGATCTGAAACTTTAGCCCTTTGATCACATGGGATTAGCATTCTTCCCTCCAGCCCAGGGCCTTGGCCTTCATTATCCGTGATCACCAGGCCCATCTTCCATGCTTCTTCACTGCCTAAACCCATTCCAACCTGTGTTGCAAAGCCCCTAAGGAACACCAGCCCTATAGACCCCGTTCTCTCCCAAATCTTAGAAAGGTGGCATGAACCTGACTGTATTTTAACTGCAGTGCCTTCTCAATTAGTAGTGAATGTCCTTTCTCTACTAGTCTTGGTCTTGCTTACCCACCCATCCTGAAAGTCCTAACTTATTAGAACTTGGTCTAGCCCCTAGTCTCCTCAAAGGAGTGTACAGTGAAGGCTTAAATAAAAAAGAGACAAGTGGTATAGTTTTTGGAAAGTCCAGGGTCAGAACTGTCTGGGAGTAGAGACAAAGACTCTTCCAGGTCACCATATTTATTTGGTTTTCACAGATTTGGGGGGCACAGAAAGAGGAGGATACCCTGCCAAGTTAGAACAAAGGCAGTAAATTTTGCTAATTAAGAGAACTGTTCAATCTCTAAGGTTGACAGTTTTATCGTTCTGGGTAGAGAGGGTTAGCAGCCTGTCAGCTGTGGTGTTATCTTGACTTCAGAGCACTGTGAATATGAGCTTTTGCAGCACAGCCAGAGGTCCCTTCATGGTCAGCAATTTAATTCTTACATAGTAGGGTTCCTGCTAGCTGACATGCCATCTCTTCCACGAAGCTGTTCATCTCTGATCTCTTCAGAAAGTTATGCCAGTGCCACCTGAACTCCCGTGGTACTGTTTTTCTTTTCTTTCCATCTTTCCTTCCCTCCTTTTCTCCCACTGGTACTAATGTAATTATTAAAGGCCCTAGCTATGGGGTGATGGGCATAGGCTCCAGTTCTGCCATTCACTGCATAATGAGGGCCAAATTATTTCTCTCAGTCTCAGCTTTCTCATCTCTAAAATAAGAATGACAAACAAATAGTCGTAAAAATGAAATGAGATGATTGATACATAGTGCTTAGTCCAAGGCCTAATACTTTGTAGGAGCTTTAAAAAAATGTTAACTATTACTGGTTTCTGTGTCGTACACCAGATGCTTTGCTGGGCAGTGAGAAGTGGGTACAAAAGTGACTAAGGCACAAGACCCTGTCCTTGTTTCTTGAAACTTACACAGTTTCTGGAATTCATGGTCTATTTCACTACATTGTGTTATAAACTATTTGAAATGGTAAGCATAGTCCTAACTCTTTTTCCTCTTGCATTGACCCAGAATTCACTCCTGGGTAGAACTTGACCTTGCTAAGTTATGGGTGCTCACAACAGCAGTTTGGGAGGGGAAGGAGGACCGCCATTGTGTTCAGTTACTGGAGCCTGCGGCTTTCTGTAGTGTAGTGGTTATCACGTTCGCCGGACAGTTAC
This sequence comes from Dolichotis patagonum, assembly GCA_004027295.1. NCBI lineage: Eukaryota > Metazoa > Chordata > Mammalia > Rodentia > Caviidae > Dolichotis > Dolichotis patagonum. The sequence goes on along the minus strand of PVJX010020252.1, from coordinate 9,982 downwards.
TGGAGCCTAGGTAGGGAGGGAAGGGGCAGTAAATTAAAATCACATCCATTCACTCATTTGTTTAAGACATTGAAGCACCTAGCCTTAGGCTACAGAGGATTACTAAGACAGCTCAGTCCCTTTCATCAAGTTGCTTATAAAACTGCTAGTGGAAGCCAACAGAAACCGGTGATTGCAAATCACTGTAAAAGCAAGCACAAGTTGCTGGGGACATGGCTCAATGGTGCAGCACCCGCCTGGCTAGCTGAAGGTCCTGAGTTTGATTCTTTGTACCACACACATGCACACACACACGCCCAAGACTTTGTGGGCACATAAAGGAGAAAGTGGGCAGGAATCAGGAGATTGCTAAAGAACAGTGGGTAAGAATACATACAGGTAAGCATGAAATGGGTTCTGGAGACAATTTATTAAGGAGCTATTGTACATACTTGTCACTACTATAGGAGTATGGGTTACATTAGTGAATAAAATGAAGATCTTAACCCTCAGAAAATGACTGTTTAACAAGAGAAGATAGACAGTAAATAATAGCAAATAAATAGAATTCAGTCAGTAAGATAAGCTATGGGGCAGAGGGACTGGGAATGTACATGGGATGAGGATAGAAGGTGGACGGTTAGAAATTTTTAGAAGGATCAAGGAAGTGAATTAGAATCAATCCTTTTTAATGTTTAGCTGCATTTTTGAAAGGCTACTATTTTTCATATTGCGTATCAAAATTCTTTAAGGAATGCTTAACGTTGTAAATGACCCATTGTATTAAATAAAGTTGTGTTGGAACACAGTCACCTTCATTCCTTTATGTCTTGTTTATGCTGCTCTCATGGTACAAGCAGAGTTGAATAGTTACATTACAGGCATTTTTTTTCTAATCTAAAGTCTTGTGTAGGTAAGTGTCATAATTTGGTAATGAGGGAGTTGAGGCTAGATTGGTTGAATAATTTGCCAAGAGTTATAAAGATTGTGTCACTAATCGTAATCCTACACTAAATGTGCCCATTCTGTTACTCTGTGGACTTTTTCCAAAAATACTTGCAGCTCTAAAAAAATCACAGTCTTCATCTGCCACCAGTGTTTATCATAGTCTGTGCTTCCCTCTCTTATCCCTTTGTTTCTGTCATTTTGGACAGCATTTCTGCCAGCCTGCTGTTTTGTTTTGTTTTGTTTTGTTTTGTTTTGTTTTGAGACAGGGTCTCACTTTGTAGTGCAGGCTGGCCTTGAACTCACTGTATAGTCCAGGTTGACCTCAAACTCTTGGGGATCCTCCTGCCTCGGCCTCCTGAGGGTTGGGATTACAGGTGTGTGCCACCATGCCTGGCTTCCCTTTTGCTTCTTGAAATGTCATTATTTCTTCAGGTCCCAGAGGAATTGGTACCACTCTTGTCATATCAGAAATGCTTTTTTCTTTTTCTCCTTTTCTGACCTTGGCTGAAGGAGCCAAAAAAGTTTAAGCTGCTTAGTAGGCATTTAGTGTTAATGACATAAACAGCCCTTGTCCTGGGTACTATATATTTAAGATTGTGTGTGTGTGTGTGTGTGTGTGTGTGTGTATGTGTGTGTAGGAGGGAATATGGTTTGTGTGTCTCTGTGTGGTATGTGAGAGTATGACTGTGTGTGGTATGTATATAGCCATGTATGTTGTACGTGGCCATATTGGGGGAGAGCTGCATGTGATACCTGTGATCCAGATGTGCATAGCTGTGTGTATGTGGTTTTGTATAATGTAACTGTGTATGCAGTGTGTATGGTGTGCATGCATAGTATGAGAATGTGGCTGAATGTGTGGTGTGAGCATAGCTGTGCATCATGTGATGTGTGTGTGTGTGTGTGTGTGTGTAGCTTTGTATGATATTTGACACTGGGCACAGACCAATCAGAACAGCACAGTTCAGGAGCTGCAGTAGGCCTTGGAGGTCCAGATGGTGACCTTTTGCTAAATTATGGGGAGACTGGAAAGGTGTGAGGTGGCACAACACTGACTAGGACTCAGGTGAGCCTTGTACAGGCAACTGGGAGAGCCTGAAGGGTGAGAGTCTGTTATGTTCATTTTGAAGGCAGGTAAATGGTTTTAGGGAAGATTTTTCAAAATAGATTAAAATATAAAAGGAGTTTTTGTTAACTTATATAGTTAGGCAGAAAAATCAAACTCATCCCAAAATGAAAGCTCCTTTACACAGAGTCCCGACATTGTTTAACGGTATTAAAGTGAGTGACATTCAAAATGCAGGTATCATTTATTGGTGGTGGACAAAGTTGGGGGTCTTCTTTTTGTTCTGGTGCATAGCTTTAAATATCTCTGAAAAGTTTCTCACTTGAAAATAATTAGAGGCTAAGTGTTCCAGTTAATTGAGGTTATTCCAGGAGGGAGAAGGTTTACGTCCCTTTGACCAGAAGGAAAAATTTCCTGTGGTCTGGCCTGACCCAAGGAATAAAGATGTTGAACATTTGTGTTCATTCTCAGGGTTCAGAGATGGGCAGTGAGAAGGAGCAGAGTCAAGAACCACCGCTGCCTGAGGAAAGGGAAGGGGGTAAGCCTTGGAGAGTGGATGGCTCAGAGGGTTCCCGGATCCCAGCTGGGGAAAAGGAGGATGGGCAAGAGAGCCCACTGAAGGGGCCACAAGGAACATGTCCAGAAAAGCCATGGCTGAAAATCACTACCCCAGCAGGAGGGCCAGAGGACCCCACTGCTCATCCAAAGCCCGAGACAGACCAGAAGCCCTTTGTATGTGTCCAGTGTGGCAAAACCTTCAATAATACCTCCAGCCTGAGAACACACCAGCGAATCCACACTGGGGAGAAGCCCTACAAGTGTTCCGAGTGTGGCAAGAGCTTCTCAAGAAGCTCCAATCGCATCCGGCACGAGCGGATCCACCTGGAAGAGAAGCACTACAAATGTCCCAAGTGTCAGGAAAGCTTTCGGCGGCGCTCGGACCTGACCATACACCAGCAAGATCACCTGGGCAAGCGGCCGTACCGCTGTGACATCTGTGGCAAGAGCTTCAGCCAGAGTGCCACACTGGCTGTGCATCACCGAACCCACCTGGAGCCAGCACCTTACATCTGCTGTGAGTGCGGGAAGAGCTTCAGCAACAGCTCCAGCTTTGGGGTGCACCACCGCACCCACACGGGCGAGAGGCCTTACGAGTGTGCTGAGTGTGGGCGGACCTTCAGCGATATCTCCAACTTTGGAGCACACCAAAGGACCCACAGAGGGGAGAAGCCCTACCGCTGCACCCTGTGTGGGAAACACTTCTCCCGAAGCTCCAACCTGATCCGCCACCAGAAAACACACGTGAGCGAGCAGTCTGGGAAAGGGTCCAGCTGAAGGGGAGCCCCACTTACAGAGTAGGAGACAGAGTGAAAGATTCACCTTAGTGGAGGAAGACGGTCTTCAGGATTTGCTGCTCTCACCTTGACCTCGGGTCCTTCATCCCACTTAGAGAATGGTTTCCTATTGTCTCTGATATCAGGATCTCCAGGAAGTCTTGAGAAAGGACTCTTAAGTGAAAAACCCTTGCCTTCTCCCAGGAACCAAGTCTTGGCTTCACCTCTTTGAAGGTGACGGAGAAATAGGTTAGGCTCGGAACATGTTCATATCATTAAGGCCGCAGTCCTGATCTTTAAGGAAACAGTTATAAGACGGTGTCACTGTTTGCAGGGCCTCCGTGGAGTCTGAACTGCTTAGGGCACACTGCAAAGGCCTGCTTAGTTCATGCCTGCCGTGCCCCAACCCAAGTGTGCTTCTCGATGTCTAGGCCGGAAGGAGTGGCCCTCCTAATGGGCGTTGCTTCCCAGTCTAAGAAGAGGTTTGAGGTCCTGCCTTCAGAGTGAAAGGAAAGCCCTCAGGGATTCATGATCCAGCGACCTCACACTCTCCTGTCTGTTACCTGTCATCCTTACCCAAACCTGCATCCCAGAGTGGTCAGCAGTAAAACCCTTCAATGAAAGGACCTGTGTATTTATTTGGGGAAGTAGGGAATAGGGAGATTGTCCAGTGCGGTCATTCTAGAAGGAAGATGAATTCGCAAGAAACTCCGGTGGTTGGCTGCTCTGAGTCTCTGGGGCCTTTGAGGGAAAGGGGCAAAGGAAAGGACTGACATTCACTGAGCATCTAACTCCATGCTGTTGAGTCTATGATTCTACTAGTTACCATTTATGTTCTTCATCTTGTTGTCATAGCAGTTCCCAAGGGTCTCAGAGGAGGACGTGCATATGAGGAAAGATGAAGTCAACAGCAGGTGTGTAGTGGAGCAGTTTAAAGTTGGACCTCCCAATGGATGTCACTGAATTCACCTTGTTGGTCTGTGAAGGAGGAGCCACCCACGGGGCCAGCCTGGAGGTGGGAGTATGGCCTCTTGATAGAGCCCTGGAGCATTCACTGTGGGTAGTCTGTACCGAGCATGAGAACCATCTCAACTTTATGGAGTACTTTTTCTGTGGCTAAGAAAAATGACTGTGGCAGAGAGCAGGGGGTGAGAGATAGGATTGGAGAACTCTCAGGAGCCATAATGAGGGTTTGCCTTTTGTGCCAATAATTTAGTCCCTAAGACTGGGACAGCTAGGGAGCTAGAGAGATTGTCCCAGTGCAGCCATTTCCTGTTCAGTCTTTACATGGAAGATTAAAAAAAATTTAGCGTGTAAGTTTAGCATTAATAAATATAAAACACACTTTCCTACCTTTTTCAGTAGTCTAGGGCAGTGTTGGCAACCTTTTAATGACAAACAGCCTGCTGTAGCACATGTGCCATAGGCCACCACTGGTCTAGGGGCTTGGCTTGGGGCCCTCTTCATTTGTAACCAACTCACAGAAGATGAACCAATCACCCACGACCTGACCTGTTAGATGGGCGTCCAGCCACTTACTCAGAAAGAAGTGCCAGGAGCTTTGATTCATATCTCATTGAATTTTGACGACCACCTGAAACGAGCTGTCTGCACCTGACATGTGTGGAAAGAGGCTGACAGGAAGTGACTCGCTCATGAAAACAGCAAGTAAGTGGCAGGGCCTGAACCTACTTCTGCCCAAAGGTTGTATTTTTTTTTAAACCGCAAAACTCCTTCCCAAGTGATTATCTTACATTTGTAGGGCACTTTATAGTTTACAAAGCACTTTTTATTTTATACACATTTTCTTGTTCCTTGAAATTCTCCACATAATATTTTAAGTGTAATAACCTAACCTAAAACGTGTTAATTGGCACACATTCCAATAATAAAAGCCACATTTCTCAAATGCCTCCTGGTGCTAGTTATTACATACCTACTGTCTCTGCTCTTCATATTATTCTCTGAGGTAGCGGTGTCCCCACTTTAAGTATAAGGTTCTAGGAAGATAGATTACCTGACTTGCAGAGCTGGGATTTAAATAAGAATGTCTGATTGCAAGACCAAGGTCTTCATTATTCCCGCTATCAAGCCGGGTCTACTGGACCTCTCCCAGTCCTTCCAGACTTAGAACCCTACAGAAAGTTGCTGTTGCTTTAAGGGAGTTTCTGCTGCCCTTCAGGGCCAGGATGAATGTTGTAGGGTCCTGCTTTGATCGTGGGATAAGACTCCCTGGCCAATCTTATGTAACCTTTTTAGACCCAGATTATAAGGTAGGCTTTCTGTATTTAACAATTTTATTTATTTTAATTTAGAGATAGGGTCTTGCTATGTAACCTAGTCTGGCCTCAAAGTTGCAGTGATCCTCCTGCCTCAGCTTCCTGAATGCTGGGATTACGGATGTATACCACCAAGCCTGGCTCGACAATGTTTTTTTGAGTCCTGCTTTGCCCATTATTCATTCTCTGACTTCCTTTCTTGTTAACTTCCTTTATTTTTCCATTTCTTCTTTTCCTTCCACCTTTTTTCCCCTTCCCTTGCTCTTCTCTTCCTACTTCAACCCTCCCTCCTTTTTCCACCCAGTAACTAGAAAAATGGACAACGAAGACAGTGTCACCCTGTGTTCTTCATGCGTTAAACTGACAAATTACAATGCAGTGAGAAATGACATTACATTTGTACCCAGGGCTCTGAAGGGGCCTAGGGGAGACGTTAATCTGGCCTGTGCCGGTTGAGGGACCAGGAGTGAATAAAACATAGTCCTTGCAGGGAAGTCAGAGGAAGAGAAATTCCTTTGAACAAAGAGCTGGGGAATCTCGGGTGGGCGTAGCAGGCTCCTCTGAAGGGATCTTGAAAACGAGTAGGTGTTCACTAGGTAAAAAGAAAGAGGAAGGTTTTTTAAATGGGAAGGGAGAGTTGGTGTTTTAGGGAACGGTGCAATATTTGATGGAGTTAGAGCGTCCTGTGTCAGAAGAAGAGAGTGGCAAAGTAGGTAGGACAGACCCTAAGGAGTGTTGGATGGCAGGTAAGGTTTGGATTGTGGATGACAGTGTTAAAGTAGAGGGATGACAGGATACCATTCACCTGTTAGGAGAACGCTTGCTGTAGTGAGAAGGGTGACTTTAGAGGGTCCGAGTGACTTGGGCAGTGCTGTGTGTGCACACCGGGTGCCAGCCGGGGTCTCGGGGATCCACAGAGGGCTTTGTACGATCCCCTTGAGCTGTCCCTTCCACGGGTTAGAAATTCAAACCCTCTATATAATTTATGCAGATTACTGGGATTTATGACCTCAGGGACTCTTCTTGCCTGAAGTTCCTGGGATGCACTCAAGACTTCTCCATTTTGTCTCCATTGTCTCTGTCACAGAACTCAGCACTTTAGAAATTACATCAAACCAAGCATTTTGTGAGTTTAGACTCCTTTCTAGAGATTGGTATTCACATCATGACATGTCTCTGATTTTCTCTTCTCTTTCCTCCCATTTCTGCCCTTATCTCTCTCTCCTGGATTGCATGACAAAACTGATGCATTTTACTACAGGTGTCTTACTATCATCAAAGACAAATTTTTCCTTCATGTTTTATCATTTCCAAAGTTGGAATGTACATTAATACTGATAATATTTTAGATGAAATGAAATCATAAGATATGAGGTAATGGTATCAGCAAGATAGAATATGAAGTCTCAGCCCCTATTCCCAGAGAGACAACAACTTCAACAATGCATAGCCCCAGTGCTCACACATGTAACATATATGATATATATATATATCATATATGTTCCGCAATATATATATATCATATATAATCCGCAAATACCTTCCAGATACCTTAAGGAGTTTCAGGACCCCAGGCGATCACAGAGCCAATAAAAAACCACATTGAAATGGTTAAGAAGTCTACCCAAGACTACCCTTCCCCTAAGCCGACACAGCTCAGCTTGGATCATAGATGAGTAGACTATGTGTCCAGTATTTTGGCTTTCACAGGACTGCCCAAGGAACTGGTTTCTGTCTTGCCTAACTTGGAAGACTAATGGAAATGGAATACTGTGAGTACATGAGGAGCCACGGAAAGCCCGCGAGCGGGGCAGCTTTCTGTATGACAGGGGCCTGCAGTATGGTAGACAGGCCAGCACGCTTAGCGTGACAGAGAGGCTCCAACTGCAGCTTCTCCCTTGGGAAGGAGGGAGGGCAGTAGAGCACATGTTCAATATTCTACCTTTCCTTGGTTGGTTTGTTTTTAGAGAGTTGCCCAGGGGACTGGTATATATTTTGTTTGGTTAGGGATAATAACAGGAAGTAAGCATAATTTGAATTTCCAGCGGCCACTGAACACAGGTAAGCTTGCCGCTTAGTACCAGAGAAACTGCAATACTACAGATGGACACCAGAGGGAGCAAGAAATTGTGAGCGCCTGAGAAAGGAACTGTCAAATCTTTGGGAAATTAAAAGCAAAGCCTACAGAAGTCACATCCCAGCTGGGGATTTATCTCAGCGGCATAAGCACTTGCCTTGCAAGCGCACGGTCGTGAGTTCGATCCCCTGTACCATTAAAAAAAAAAGTCATTGAGAAGTCACATCCCTTCTGAAAGATCCAGAGACTCCCAACCTCCCCCTGAAATCTAGTTGGGGTGATTACTGAAGATCTGTGTAAAGCTAGTGTGTTAAAAATCAGAAAAATGATGCATGACAAAAATGAAATATCAACAAACTATATAAAAAAATTAGTCGAGGGCTTATATTATAAAGGCCTATTCCTATCCTGTGCTTATATAAATTAAGCATTATAGATACAATTGAAGTCCTTTATAGACTTACCTCCATTCCATTTCTCCTCCTTCCCAAGCTAACCACTGTCCAAAATTTTTACGTATGATTCTGCAAAATCAAAATCTGAAATAGAAAAATGCAATAATTGAAAAATTCACTAGATGGTTTTAACTAAAGACTTGATTAAGCAAAATAATCAGTAAACTCAAATTCAGGTAATTTGAAATTATTGGGTCAGAGACAAAAAGTAAATTCTAAGGGATTCATAGGACACTGTATCAAGTGGATCAGTATATGTATTATGGGATTTAATAATGAGGAAAGACAGGAAAGGGGCAGAGAGCTTATTTGAAGAAATAATGGTCTAAAACTTTGCAAATCTAAGGATGGAAATGAATAGCCTAATAAAAGAAGCTCAGAGAACTCTAAAGTGAACAAAAGAGATCCACACAAAGAAACATTGCATTCAAAATGTTAACAGTGACAAAGAGAGAATCTTTAAAGTGGCACGAGAATAGCAGGTTATCACATATAAGGGAGCTTCCATAAGTGTATCAGGGAATTTCTCAGCAGAAACCTTACAATTCAGAGAAGAGTGTGATAATATTTTCAAAATTTGTTGAGGGAGAACCTCAACAGAACAAAAATTTAAAAACTGCTGAACAGGAATACTATAACTGGCAAAACTGTCCTTTAAAAATGGAAAAGTACTTTACAAGGTAAAGAAAACTGAGGGAATTAACCACAACTAGAGTTGAATACTAAAAAAAGATACTGAAATTGGACACTCAAATTGAAACAAAGATGTAAGACAGGAATATAAAAGCATACAAAACTGCATCCCACTGGTAAATGTATAGACAAAGAATACTGTAATCTTATAATTATGGTATGTAAATTCTGGTATGTGGTATGTATGGTGATGGTACATAACTCTGGTGCAGAATTTAAAATAGAAAAGAATTAGAAGTAACTATAAGCATAAAACTGGATTAATGCATACAAAATATAAAAAGATGTATTTTTTGATAACATGAAGGCAGCAGGTAAGGATTACGGTTTTTGTACTTGATTGAAATAGTTATCAGCTTAAAACATAACTGTGAGATATTTTATATAGAGCTCCTGATAGCTACAAGGAAAATGCCTATAGAAGATGTACAGGTTGTAGACTGGGGATATGGCTCAGGGGCACAGCGCCTGCCTGGCAAGCACAAGGTCCTGAGTTCAATTCCGGGTACCAAGAAAAAAAAAAAAGGAGCTTATAAGGCATGAGTACACTGAACAACCAAAAAGAGAAAAGGCTGGAAATCACTAGAATATGCACAGGAGAAGATGAGAAAAACAATGTAAACATGTCAACACACACAAAATCAATGAGACACAAAAGCAGTAGGAGATGAAAATGAGTAAAAGTACCATAAAACTGAAAAAAAAAATGACAACAGCAAGGCCTTCTCTATCAAAAGTGTAAATTAAAATTAATTTCTGCAATCATAAAACAATGTAGCCTGGTGTGGTGGTGCATACCTGTAATCCTAGCACTCAGGAGGCTGAGGCAGGAGGATCATAGCAAGTTCAAGACCAGCGTGGAGTACAAAGTGAGGTCAAGACCAGTTTGAACTGCTTAGCGAGACCATGTCTCAACAAAACAAAACAAAACAAAACAAAACAAAACCACCACTACCAACAACAAAAAATCCAGTGTGGCCAATTGGGTATTAAAAAATCAAGATTTATGATTACTAGCTCCCGGTGTAAAGATCTTGGAAGTCACCTCTCGGTCCTAACAACAAGTAAAAGCTGAACAGATGAAAAAAATCAACATCTTTTCTTAAATCCATTAGTGAAGTAGGGTAAATTATTAAAGAAACATAGTCAGA